>NDXB01014386.1:276499-291164 GCA_002631895.1 Agapornis roseicollis
AAGTGCCTTCAGTTGCTCACTTACTAGAGTCAATAGCAGATGAAAGTATTGTAGAAGTTGATATGTTGGGGTACAGAAAAAGATGAGAAGGTAATGAGTTCCAGTTTGATTAAAGGGAAATAAAATCCCTTGGTTTTTACTAACCATATTGTAGAGTTCAGTAAGAAGTTAAAAAGATGATGATGATAATTTTTTGCACAAAATTAAGTTTAAGTTAGAAAGGCTGATTTATTTGTGCCTTGTTTTCCTGGGTCAACACTAACATTCACATTCTTATATGTTTTCGATGCAGATTGTGAAATAATTCATTCAAGACCGGTTTTTCCACATTGCTGTCTTGCTTCAGATTAATTCTTCTGACATACAGTCAGCCAAAACTGTGATTATATCAATTACAAAAACGTAAAGTACATTTGTCACTGCTTGCAATGTCTGAATACATATTGCTGACTTTACTAAAAAATATTATTGATAAATTGCATTGGGAAGTGTTTTATTAGTATTGCTACTTTGTTACTATTAGTTTTCAAGTAAATAACTGGAAACTTTTAACTTGTACTTTTAAAAGGCACATTACTTTCTTTCTTGAATAATACAATTCATACCATAATTTTATCAACATTTCTAAGATTCCTCTTATGTTCTTTCCTGATTTTCTGTGAATGATGCCATTATTCTGTGTCTCACTTGAGCTCATAAACAGAAAATACTTTCCAAATTCAGCATCATATCAAGGCTATATTTAAGTCTTAGTAATTTCAAATCCTGTAATAATAGCTATAAGATACATTCTTTTGTACAGATTTAATCATTGAAAAGACTTTGGATCTCATAATCTCCCTTGTCAAATACTGCAACATTTGTCTCCTTGTAATACATAGTATCTAGTTATGCTTCTCTTTGCAACACAATTTTGCTGCAAAGATTTTGCAAGGCTGTTGCTTGTACCATGTAATTCTTGTTTCGTTTCTTCTGAAGCATTTCTCTTTCTTACTGAGTTATATACAAGGTATCAGACTTCTCTTCAAAGTCCTTTCATTATCTACTTCTGTCCTGCCTGTTATTAATTCACCAACAATATGCTGATGTGTAGGGATACACCTCTAGTCAGCCCTTAATGAATGTCTTAAATCTTCATATGAGTGTCTGGAAGCTTTCCCTCATACTGCTCTGAGGCATGTGTTCCTGAGATGTAAGTAAAATGAATGCATTTCTTTTGATAGTCCTTATTTTTTCTTTCCCCCTTTCTTCATGTCAAAAGACCTTGATGAAGGCAAGGCAGCTACTGCTCTTAAACCAGAAAGCAACTTGACTCCAGCTTAATGGTGGCCTTGTGTGCTGCACTGGAGTGCTTTCCAAAGCATCTGTGTTGTATAGTGGTCCCAAAATTGTCACATAGCTGGATAGTTGCTTTCTAAGCACTTGAGATCACAGGTATTTGGATTACAAGTAATGTTGCACTGTTACTTTTAGGGTATGTACCTTAATTTCATAGTTTCAGTTAAAACGCTTCTAGCTTTTCAAAGGTGAGCACATTGTAGTTTGTTAGCCTGGAACAACAAGTTTTTCATACTTGCAGGATCTGAAGTCAGAGGCTGCAGTTTTACAGATGCTAAGGGCTTAAAAATGTGAATGTCTGTGTATTAATAGAATTCAGAGAAAAGAAGGCAAACTTAATTTGCTAATTCTAGTGAATAGTTGTATTCAGCTTCCTATTGAGTAATCACAGAAGGCATTTTTCATTTTAATGAGCATTCTGAATTCTTTCTCTCTTTTCTCTGTTTTCCATTAGATAGTTTCTGTCTTAAATGTGTTTCTTAGCACTTTCATCAATATTGTATTTATTTCTAGATCAATTAAGAAGTGAATCTGGTGTGTAATTTGTAATGATTAGCTTAAGGAGGTGTTGAATTTGAAGAACTTTATTATGTGATGGAGAGTAGTGGTTTAATGTGTGAACTTGTTAACATCTTCTTTCCTAAAAGGAAAATAAAATCTTCTCTGACAAAAACATTTTACAGGAAGTATCAAATGGTAGCCCTAGAGTTTTAAGTTAGTTAGGTATTATGTGTGTCAAAACTTACTTTGTTTCAAAATAACAATTTCCTTGTTATGCCATGAATAAAAAGTACTCTGGGAAGATAGCTTTTTGTAATAGATCATCTTGGTCATTGTATTCTAGAATGTTCACAAGCTGCAGGTGGGGATTTCACATTTTCTTTGCCATGTTCAACAGATCTGCCAGGGAAAACAGACTTGCACATCTATGCTGAAATATAATATAAAAATATTATTATATGTTTATTTCATAGCTGATGACTGATTATGACAACTTGTATGTTATTCACATTATGATTTTTCTGACTGTGCCTACTTTCATATGCAGTTTAGAGTTACTGTTCTTGGCACAGCTACGCTTTCTCTCATCCTGCTGTAAAAGATTTTGTTTCACTTTTATCTGGGATAAGCATAGAAAAATGTTGTATATATGCATATGTGTTAGGCTTTGCAAACATTGCTTTCTTTTAACATATATTACTAGGAAAGCAGCTTTTTAAATTGCACTTTGAAGAAAAAGGCCCAGTTTTGAGGTTTGGATGGCAAGAAATAGCTTGGCTTAAAATTACTAGACCAGGAAGATAACTCTGCAGTAGGGTGGTGAAGCTGTGCGTTCATTCTTTTTCCCTAATCAAGAAAGACAAAAGACATAGCATTTTGTAATCAGAATTAGAGCATGTGCCCGTGTCCCATCCCCCAGAGCAAGTCATGTGATGTGATGGTGGATGTTGAATTTTGTGACCCAGTTATTGTGTATGGGCTCTGACTCCTTACATATTTGCTGAAATCCTGGAAAGTTCTGAGCTTCTGTAGAGACACAAAGGAAATGGAAAGACCCACAGCCTGTTTGTAATAGCCTGGGCAAAATTATTCCCAAACATTTGTGAATGCTTGGACATTTGCTGCTTTTCTGAGACTAATGTAATCTAAGTCACCTAGGATATTTAGCCACTGTAATGAAAAGATGTGAAAGATAATTATGAATAGTGGAAGGAAATTAATATGAAATGGTTTCTTCGCTGTTTCTGAGAATTTGGGGTACCAAGTACAATGCGAAAAAAAGCTTGAAGCTCGGCATAACTTACAGCACTTACTTTCACAAGGTATTTGAAGAGTCAAAACAAAAAAATGAGGTCAACCAGGAACTTTACAAATATATTGGTATTGCCAGTGATACAGTCCAGAGTCAGTCTGAGTCAAATGAATGCTGTGCTGCTGGTTGCTGGGGGAAGAAGAAACTTTTTTTGTGTTATCTTCAGAGTATATTAGTTATTCTTTTCTGGCTTTTCTGAAGGTAGGATTCTCTACTATATGGGGCTTGACTCTGGCTAAGCATTGAAGGGCTTGGGCTTTTTCTTAGGTATTGTTTTTGTCTCTTATATGAAGTTGTCTGGAGAGTGGCAAGGTGGTGTCAGGCTTTCACTAGTGATGGAAGAATGTTGGTTAGTGGGCTTGGCTAATCTAACAGTTTTACATTACCAGTGGCTGGCTTTCATGTTAAGGTCATAAAGCTAACTTTCAGGCTGTGTATGCATTATTTCCAAGTAGATCAGAAAGCAGCAAAACTAAGAGTAGTGTTGGCACTGCAGATGCATTCTGGATTAATAGAACCCTAAAATAAGTGACTAAAAATAGTTCTAAACATCTATAATTTTATATTAAACTAGAAGTCGGGTACTTCCCAGGTGTTTACTTCTCTTAACCTCCTTTTCCATACAGTGTCACATAGAAGTATTTATAAGAATGATTAAGAGAAAGCATCTCCACAGTTGACATGGAATGGACAAGTCTCTTATCCCTTGGTTTCAATTTGTCCTAGTAAGACTAAAGAGGCAGCAGTGGAGTGCAAGCTGATGACAGGGTTTTGCTCAGATCTTCCTACTGTACACACCCTGTGCTGGGAATTGGGACAGTGCTCAGGAAAGACTGGTAATGGTTGTTTCATTAATTGTGGTTCAGACTTGATGGTGGCTAATGGGTGCTGCCTAAACAGACAGTGTGAGTGTCTTAAACTCTCTAAAATAATACTTTGTTAAGAGAAATTTTCATTCTACATGTCAATTACACCACCACTGATTGTGAAAAATTAATTGTCCCAGATGACAGCTGAGTCACTTCATACAACCAAATATAACTACATAGAGGAAAACATTTAGGAATTGTAGAGAAGGCTGATAGGATGATTGCCCTTTTTAAGATCTCAGCAGAATATTTTGTGGTACTTCTGTTACCTGTTAACGCAAAGCTTGTGATGTCATTACCTGAATTAATTAGGTGAAATACAGGAGACTGGGACAGCTGTTTCTAGGGTTCTAAGGAAAAATTGTAGCCCTCAAAATACTGGAATATGCCTGTGTGTTAAAGACTTTTTGAGCCAAGGAGTATTTTAATGCCTGTAATAGCAGTGAGAAGGGAGAGGAGAGACTCCTGTTGAATAATTAATATTTGGATCTATTATATAAGGATGGCTGTTCAGCATGTAAAATGAGTATTTGTTTTTGAGGGCACTTGAGATTGTCCTACAATAAAGCCATCATGTTGTTACTGAGTAGCCTGTCCTCAGTATAATATAGGAATCTTTTTTTGCAGCTGGATTCTGAACTTCCGGATTCTGCAGAAAGGTTGCCTTAGAGGGGGGGGGACGCTTGGTTCGTAACAGATCAACTACTAGCACTGGATTCGGTTCTGCTTCAATTCTACTGTAACTTCAAAATGAAATAAAATTGGAGTGGAGCATATGAATGTGGTTGAAGTTAGCAGCAAAAAGGCATACAGTGATTCTATTCACGTCAAATATATTCTGATAACTGGAAAATACTATATTTATTTTTTTTCTGGGGCAAGGTAGCAAGATATTTGTCCTTATTTACCGTGACTTCAGAGAATTATTTTAAACAGTGTTTTAGGGAAGATGTAAGGCACAGCCCAATTATTTTGGGTATTGTCTTTCGGTGCATTTGGGATTTGTAGACTTCTCTGTCCCATGTTTATATAAGCAGTCTGATCCTGTCTTTAAGTTGTAAACTGATCTCTCTACTCTCTACTTATGAAACTGGAAGTAATGCCTTATTTTTTTTTTTTTTTATTCTTTCACTGTTAAGCTTGAAATTATTTTCAGACGGTGGATAATTTCACTCCTGTCAGGCTGACAAACTTCTTACTTAACATCAGGAATTTACTGGGAATCTGAATATTTTCATATGCATCTTTAAAGTGAGGAGTGAGCAAGTATCTTTTCCTTCTTCTTTAGAGAACTTGGATTTCTGCTGTCTGGTATTAAAATATGGAAATTCAAGGTTGAGTGGAAACTTGAAGCAGGTCATGATTTTATCTCTTCATTACACTTTGATAATTTAAAAAAATCAAAGTATTTCTTGTTTAGATCATGTGAACTTGCTGAAAACAACAAGCCATTTTGGGTCCTTAAAAGGTTCACCATAGGGTATTCCGAAAGCAGTTATAGCCAGGGTACTACTTAATCTTACTACTTTGAATTTTCTGTTGTGAATTCCTATCCTGTGATGGGAATGGGGACTGCAGCAGGATTCCTGGGGGAGGCTCTGCTTCTCTATGTTCATTACATGGTTCCATCTGGTGAATTAAAAAGCTTTTGAAATAATAGCATAGAGCTCTGAAATACATGAAGTTTCTCAACGTCTTCCTGTGTGGTGTTTCCTTCGATGTGTAAATCCAGTGTTGCTCCCTCAGGTCATCATTAACTTGTTTGTGTACTTGGATTAACTAGCTTGGCATCCTCCCAGCGCCTTACTGCAGATTAATAAGACAGCAAGTTTCACCTTGTTTTTCTTGGTCCTTTCATAACTTTACATGTGACTTTCTTTTTGCCGATTGCCCATGACTTATTTTTTCTGATCTGGTCTTTTAAAAAAAGATACACAGTTTCTTGATAGTGGGGAGAATGTTGTGTACTGACAACTAAGACAGTACCCTCATGGCACATAAACAAACCTGCTTCTAGATCTTCCTCTCCCTGTGGTGTTAGGCTGATTTGTGAATTCTCTGCTGGAAAGATGGGGGTGGGGGAATCTGCAAAAAAGAAATCTGCATTTTCTCATTCAGTTTGTTGAGGTTCTCCTTTCTAGTGCAAGGAGAGCTGTGGAGACTGAGGGGTTTGCACAAAAGTCTTTGAATATCTGTGTATTGTTTAGCAGCAGGCTACAGAAATTCTGCCTTATGTTTCAGATTAACTGTATTTCACTCTTTCCATTAAGCTAGTTTTGCAGCAATGGCCTGCCAAGTATCAGTGGGCTTAGAAGGTCTTTGAGGTTATACAGCTGAGCTAGTAGTGCTGGTTTTCCTGCAATCCAAGTGTAGTGCCCTCTTGCTGCTGGTTTATGTAGGTGGTGGTAAATACCTGCTGCCAGTTACTGTAAGCTGTAGTGGCAAAAATTTGTGCAGTGTTTCAGAAAGCTCTGGTCTGTTCAGCTAATGAACCATGTAGGTGTTGATGATGATTTGTCAGGATAATGTATGTAGGTTTTGTATGAAGACTGTGGGAAACTGTTTCTTCACACCCAAATTAGAAAGGAATATCACTAAAATTTTGTCAGGTTTGCTAAAATTCAGCAGTTTTAAGATTTGCACTTATAGCTTAATTTATTTCTTTTAGTATAAATGTTTTGATGCTCCTATATGACAAAATGTGCTCTTTGAACAGACACCTCCATTTTAGTTACTGTCGAAGTTGTATGATTTATAGCTGTTCTAAAGGTTGTGGGAAAAGGAAGGTCAGGTGTTAATGTAGTGGATAACTGGAATGGAGAATTAGATCACATTCTGCTTCTGCAGCTGATTTGTAATTTTAATCACATTTTAATTGTTTCTAGGTAATGTAAAACTTTTCAAGAAACGCTGCTAAAAACCTGAGTCTTTGGAAGCTGGCTTGCAAAAGTTGTCTCTGTTCAGCAGAGCTTCAAGTTAGTTGTTAACTGTGCTGCACCACGTATAAGGCTTTATAAAAATACGCTTAAATACCAGAGCATCTCAAAAGCACAGTATAGCTTAATCAATACCCATGACCTAAGCCCATCTATGCCTTTCTCTTTGAATTTGGGATTTAAGTACAGTGTTCTCTCGAGTATTTTGAAAATGCATGGAAAATGTGAAACAACAGTAGAATGCAAAATATTTATTTAACTTAAATTGTTTTCTAACAACCAGAATTAACAAAAAATTATGTAAGAATCTGGAAATTTGTTTTCAAGTAAATCCTAATTTTATTTGCCCTGGAATGTCTTAGCTTGCTCTGAAGACATTCATTCCTGTTAGTTAACACACTAACAAGACTATACAACTTGTATATGTACAAACGTACTTCTATACATTTTTATTTAAGCAGATCAGTAGTGTACCATTAATTATCTCTTTTTTTCTTTCACTTTACTGCAAAAAGTAATGTGAAACTGTTAATAAGAAAAATATTATATTAAAAATGTTATTTCCACCAAGTACCCAGTAAGTAATTGCTAAACTGAAAACATAATGAATGTAATTGGTAATTTTATATATAAATTATAATTCAGGTATGCATTCCTATGGGAACACTTAGGAAGTATATATGTAAACGCTTTCATTAAAAAACGTGAAATATTCATCTTCTTGGTATTTTAGAGGAATGCATCTAATTTATTGTCTTTTGAGAAAGTAGAGCAAGCAGATCTTTCCGTCATGCTCACATTTTCATTTGTATATAGGAAAATGAAAAACAAGCATTCCTATATTGAAGTTCCGATTTGGTCACTTAGATTTTGGGTAGTTATTGAATTGGTTCAGTAACTTAAAATAAATGAAATATTCTCTGCATATGTAAAAAGGCTGTTAGGAATCCAGTGTAATACTCCAGAAAAATCTCTCCATTTTATTTTATTTTATTGTTAGACTTCAAAATTTAGACTGTCGTATGAATATTTTTATAGAATCTTTTTTTTGTCAGTTTGGGCTGTGACAAGGAGCTTGTACTATCAAGTGTCTCTTTGAAATGACCTTAGTTTTAGGTTGGTTTTTCTTTTAAAGTGAGAGTTTTATAATGTTTTGATATTTTGTGGTATATCAAGCAAGTGTTGTGGAAATGCAGAAGAAAGAAAAGATCAGCTTGTATTCAGTGCAGTGTTTCGACACCTTGTAGCAAATAAGGCAAATATGTCAGATGCTAAGGAGAAATTGAATGCTTAGTGAACATGATTTGTTCTGTACAGAGAGTGAGATGGGGTACAGTTTGGGGAGTGGAAAGGGAGGAAGAGTGATTACTTAAGACTGCAAAAAAAAAAAAAATAGGCTTAGATGTGGGATAACTCCAGTCCTAGCAGTGAACACAGAATCATAGAATCAGCTAGGCTGGGAAAGACCTTTAAGATCATCAAGTCCAACTGTTCCTCAGCCCTGCCAAGGCCATGTCACTGAGGGCCTTGTCCGTACAGTTTGTAAACACTTCCAGAGACAGCAACTCCACCAAACATAGGCTGTTTCAAGATAAACATGCTAGATTTTTATAGGAAGAGCAACCTGCCACTTCCAAGCTAGCTTTTATAGTGAGACTATTGGACATTGCAGGTATCTTTAGCAAAGACACCTTGTGACTTGATAGCAAATTCACTTGTCATATGTGTTTGCACTGTGTTTTCAGGTCTTCCTTTAGCTCTTAAGTGAGGGCCAGGACAATTGGGTTCCTCCCTTCACCCCCCCTCCCCATTAGCTTCATACTCTTCTCCTTTGCCCACATAAAGACTTCATTTTGCAGATTGCTTTAAACCCACAGGCAAGGGTGGGTTTATTTGGTGTTGAAAAATAAGACAAACACAATTAAACATACATAGCTGCTTATCTTGATACAGTGAAGAGTGTGAGGAATCCTCACCAGCCTCTGGAGTCTTACTAAATCACTTTAAAGAAGCAGCATGGTGGCTGCTTTCTGGTGTTGATAGGTACCAGAGGTGGTGGTCACTTCTAGCATTCAGCTTCAGGATTCAAGTTAACCAGCTGATACTGGCAGGTTATCAAACTCCTTAGGTCTCAAAAAAAAGGGAGGAGAGTGCTGGCTAGTGCAAACTTTGTCTCCTTCGCTCAGTGTTGAACAGCATGTTTTGGTAATTGTAATGGTTATGAAGAACTTACTGAGTGACTAAGTTGGTGTGGGTTTTTTCCTTTATTCAGAGCTAAGTTTGCAACTTGAGGCTTTATTTCTACAGGCACTTTTTGTTCTCCCTTCCTGTTTAAGTTCCCCTTTATGCAGCAGTGGTATATATTTCCAGTACTTGTGCATTTGTATATTGGTAACAATTGCACAAGAACCCATGACATTAATAATGCTTTTCATCTTTGACATAGTGTAGATTTTGTGGTTTCTGTACTTAAAATGGTGTTTAGAGAGTTAGACATTCTGTGAACCCTGCTGTTGCTTATGACTGTGGGGAGGTTAGAGGCTGGGCCATGCCCAGTGTGGCTGTTTTTATTATTCAGACATATGAGTACAAAAGAGTGAGTTTGTTTGTTTTTAAATTGCCTATCAACACTGATTTTGCATTGCTTTCCAAGGTAGAGCTCCTAGTTCTGAATTTTATTTGTAGTTTGTAGTTTGTGAAGGGGTTTTGAATGTGACCAAGAGGGAGAAGATTACAGCTTTTGTTCAGCCTCTTTTGTGTCAACATGGATGATATATATTCAACACTGAAACACACTCTGATCTTCAAAAGGCACTACTATTTACATGTACTTACCTGTACATATAATGTGTGATTAACCCTTGCTGTTTGTTTTTTTTTTTTTTTTTTTAATTTAGTTTTTTTAATTTCTTTTTTTTTTTTTTCACATCAGATTACCATATATACAGGACTACCTGTATTCTGTTCTCTTTTTAGCCAGCAGAACTGCAAAGAACTGATGTTGAGAANTTCTTTGTTGTTTTTTTTTTTTGTTTTTAATCTAGTTGTTCTAATTTCTGTTTGTTTTTTGTACAATCCTTGCTTGAAATAGTGAGATGTAGCACTTAAAAGGTAGTGCTCTAGTAAGCTGGGATTGAAGCTACAAGCTGAGAAATTGAATCTCTCTCATTTCTACTTGTTTCAACACTAGAAAACTGTGTGAAAAGAGTTTTCTTTCTTCCTTTATCTGCCACGTTACTTTGCCAGCTAGGGGCAATGTAATTGTAGCAGAGATTTTGATGACCAGAAGAGGAGCTGATGGCATAGGAGTAACAACGTATTTAAAAATGAGCTCTTTTAAAAGAAAATATGTGGGGTATTTTTTTTTTGTTTGTTTGTGGTTTTTTTTTTTAACGTATGCTTGACACTTAAATGAAAATAAACTTCCTTTTGAAAATGTGAATCTCTGAAGTTTTGGGCAAAAAGGTTGGTCAGTAAAAGTCCTACATAAACCTTTGATCTGACCAGCACTAACCAACTTGTTAGTCTATTTGTCTAAAGCAAAGAGCATGGGGTGTGTGTTGTCATTGTATCATCTCTATTGTCTCTCGGGTTTGGCTGTCAAATGCAAGAATTTAGAGTGTGCTGAGAAACTCTTCTAGAGTGCTTATGTGCTTTTGTACTTCCATTTCCTTGCCACTCCCTTGCTGATGATGGCTATATTGCTTTCAGTTGAAAGGTGGTATTTTGTTTTGTTTCAAACTGGTGGGCTACATAATGATGAAATATCTTCTGGTATCTACTCAATAGCTTTTAGGGAATTAAATTCTAGACCCTAATGTTTGTTTAAACTAGTTTGTAATGTTATGAGTAATAATTACAATATTTGTGAAAATTAAGTTACAAGTCCATACCCTCTTAGTATGCTTTAATTGTACTTCCATACCTGAAATGAGGTATGACAGCAGTATTTTGGCAAATAACATGACATGAAAAACAGAATTATACTCTAATATTTTCCACAGATCTGCAGCCTACTGATGAGTGAGAGAAGAATAGTTATGAAACTGTATGAAATTTAGACTACATAATTATATTCCTATACTGTAAAAGCTGACAGCGATGTGAAATTTGGCAGCAAATATAACTGCTGTTCTTGCCTTGCTTTTTATCCTTATGGCTTTTCTTGCTCTCCTCCTTCACCATCCTCATTGAAGGTCATAGCAGATGCAATGGGAAAAATCTGATCATCTTTTTTTTTTTTGATTTATCATTAGGCCAAATTTCCAGATTTTGAAGAACAGACTATTGCAGCTACACTGACTTTGTCACTGATGAGTAGATCCTGCTGTATATCAATTCTGGCTTTAAGCACAGACCGTTAGTTCAAGAATATTATGATCATCAAATTAGAAGTTACATAGACCAGATGGCTAATTGGTTGCTGGAATATGATGATGCTAAATTTTATATTTCTGATTAAGATGAGAGTTGTGTGGGAATGCTAATACAGTCATTAGTAAGGAGCAGAAGAAATTTTGTTTGGAAGAAATCCAAACTGTTGTCACTTTTACCGTGGGGGTAAAATGAAACCACACATCAAGGTCCAAAGCACTGGCCTGGGAACTTGGAAGGCTTGTATCTTGACCAAAATAACATCTTAGACATCTTTCATCTTCAAATTGGCTTCAAAATGACTGCTACTGCTGAACCCAGGACAACATTCTAGTGAGAGGTTTTCACAGATGAACTTCTTTCAATGTGAAAAATTTCCTTGGACATTCTTTTCTAGACTGTTACTTTAGATAAAAGTAAGGATTAGCTTAGCCTTGTATAGTTTTACTGAAAGAAAAACACAAGTTACCTCCAGGATTAAGGCACATTAATTAAATTGTAAGCCAGGCAATTTGCTATCTATGTACTTTTAAGAGAAGTGACTTAAAAAAATCTCTGTAGCAAGATCTTTTAAATATCCAATCCATTTATTCCATGGATTTTTCCTTCAACCTAGAAAATGTAACTGGTATCACAGCTATGAATCTGGTATAAGAAATGTGTTTTGATGAAGCATGTTACGAAAAACCGTGATTTGTCCCCTATAACCTTTTTGTGGTCTGCTCTTATTTTGGATCAATGTTGCCTTTGTAGTAAGGAATCAGACCACAAAATCTGTGAAATACCTGTCATTTATCTTCATTAGAAAAGCAGAAAAATAAAGTGCTTTATTAGTAACTATTCTGGATTGAGATGTTTTAAAAACCATGTTCATAAAAAGATTGAGATGCAACTGCAGTAATATTCTGGCAATAAATTGCAAATATTTATTTTACTTGGTAATTTTCTTTTTTTTTTTTTCCCCTAACTTTCTTGAAATTATCAAAATCCAGTTTGTCATTCCTCAAGAAACACAGAAAAAGTGTCCCTTCACTGGTAGGAAATCCAGTGGGTTTTTGAACATTGTGTCACTGTTTACAGATCATGTAATTTAATTTATTAAACAACAGCTTGCAGCCAGTTACTTCAGTTGTATATTTACATAATGTGAAAATGATCATTTTTAGGAGGAGGTGAAATAAAGCTAATTTTAACTATGGGTTTGTTTGGTTTGGTTTTGGGGTTTTCTTTAAATCTGTATCACTCATGTGTAATTTATAGCATTATATAGCTTAAAGTTTCATATTAGGTTCTTTCTGTATATTTGCTATTTAAGCAACCAAATGCAGACTTGTGTCTGGCATGGTATGAGAGCTGCTTTGTTCTTGCCAAAGGCAAGATAAAATCCCTGTTGGCTTATTTGAAAAGTGCAGGAGCTCCCTCTTCTGGCGTAGCTTCAAAGTGAAAGTTTATGGGAAAGTTCTCAATTCATCTTTTAAAAAAATCTTATTTTGAATACTTACCCGCGGAAATGCATTTCTTCTATCTTGGCAGTCATTGTAAAATCGTGGTTTGGCCCTCAGCTGCCCATCTGGATTCTGCTTCAAGTGCGGTATTTATTTCTTGCTCCGTACTATGGTAGACAGCCGATGTCCTCTCTGTCAGCCTGGTATTGCTGTTACGATCACCACAGTGATGGTTAATGTAGGTCTAAGTTGCAGTTCCAGTATCATCTCTTCACTGAAGTCCCACCTGAGCTTTTCACAACTATTAATAGTGGTGTGAGTGCTTGATGGTCGCTTGGTACAAAGTCCTGTAAATCATTGTACAATCAGGAAGGAGGAGAAGTGGGTCTTTTAAGAACACTGAAAGGGCTTTACAGTTGATGCAGATATTGTGGCCCCTTTTTTCTCCTTCCTTCCATCTAGGGAGTGGTAGGAGAGAGGAGGCCTCCTTGCTGTTTATGTTTATTTAATCATTCTTCTTTCATAGCCTTTTCAATGTTCTTGCAAATCTCCAGAGAAATGTTGCAGTTCTGTAGATGTTTTAAGTTTGGTAGGGCAGTACCTGAGTCTTCCATGCAACATCAGTCTGAAATGCAATAACCTTCCTGGAACAGGTGGCACTGGAGACAGATTTCTTACCTTAGCTGTTAAAAAAAAATAAATCCCAACGAACAAACAAAAACAACCAGCCCAAAACCAAACCAAGCAAAACTCCAACAAACAACACCAAACCAGAACAGTGAATTTCTGGATTCTGAGAATTCAGGATGATAAATATTCAACTGATGTCTGTCAGTACCTTTAAATTATCTGTCAAAATACAAGCCAAAGAGTGCCACATGAGCAGTAGCTACTGTTCAGTTCCTTATCTCACCATCTTAAGGATACTGATGCAAGGAACAAATCAATAAATACTTGAGGAGACCAGTTACTTGGCAACTGTAATTTTTGTATAATAGATGTGGTTCCTCCATAAACCGCTTAGCTGAATTCAGCTACCTGCCATCCCTCTATTTTCTGACTTCCTGGGTATTTTTAGCTTTTCAGTTCAGAAGGAAGATTGAACTGTTTCTGGTTACACCTTTGCATAGGAGTGTAAGGGAGTATATGACGCATACAGAAATGGTGCACATTCCCATCTTAATTTCTTCAGCTATTATTAAGGAATCTCCAATGACACCATCTTGAAACATTTTTACTGTAGAATATTTTGCCTTCATCAAAACCTCTGTATTTTTATTTTTCAAAGCATCAGAATTTATTTTTAATTCTTTCTACACTTCTATATAGGTGTGCTTGCTGGAGCAAGTATGCTGATTTGTATAGCATCCCCTTTGTTATTACATAGTGAACTGCAAGTTATGTAAGCTGGAGAGACCACTGTGAGTAACAAAAAATGTCAAAGGTTCACTATCAGTAGCTCAGCTCTGATTTACGTAGCTTCAGACAACACAAGAAAAAATACTTTGGTACTCGTAGCAAATGCCAAAATAGAATCAGTGCAGTATTGTTCACCTAGTTAAAATTGCAAAGTCCAGGAAATGCAAACATTCAGTTTCCAACATCAACATTAACTTGGACTCTTTGCATATCCTGTGTTTTCTTGGTATACATTAAGACATAGAGTAATGTATTAAGCTGTGAACTGAACAAGAAAAACAGAAAAAAACCTTCATGTAGGTAACAGCACCAAGCTAAGTTCTGTTGCCATTTGTGTTTATTGACCTTATATAATTTTAAATAATTTTCTTCATAAAGATTGAATATGTTTTGTTTTGTTGGTGTTTTTTTTTTTTTTTTTTTTTTTTCTAAATAAAAATAATTGGCTAACGGGCAACAGCTAAGGCCTCA
>NDXB01014386.1:297289-344284 GCA_002631895.1 Agapornis roseicollis
AAAAAAAAAAAAAAAAAAATCCAGTTAAGTAGAAACCAGAGAGATCTCTTTTCTGATGCATTTGGGCTGCACAATTAAATTAAGCTATGGAACTACAAGATCTAAGGAGTTCAGGTTTGGTATGGTTTTTCCAAGCTGTGGATTTGTTAGACATCCCCACAAATGTATTAGAAGTTAAGCAGTTAATACATTCTCAGTGGATGCTTAGGAGTGTTTAAATTCTTATTTGTTATTCTCACAGCCTTTTAACAAAGTAAAGTTTTTTCTAACATCCCTATTGTGTAAGCTAAAAACAAAAAATGAAGAACACTGAGAGAATAGAAGAACATTATGCAGAAGCCTAAAATTCTTCTAATGGTTTAAGACTGGTATGATGGCAAGTCCAGGAGAAAGTTAGTGAAGGCAGTTCTTGGCCTTTTCAGTTTGGGACAGTCCGTGTTCTCTGTGTTGGTGTATTGGTTAATAACATTTGGTAGTTGCCATAGATATTCCTGGTTTGTTTATTGGACTCTATACCCAGAGTTTATTGCCACTCTTAATTTCCATTATACTCACAGCTGGGTGAGTCACAGGGGTAGCTTCTTGCTCTCAGTGCCTTTGAAGTTTCATCGTGTTTGTGTGCTATGTGCTCTATGCAGTAATTCCAGTTCAAGATTTTTTTGAAGGTTCCTGTTGACAACATGCACGGTACCGCCTCTAAGGGCGGCTGACCAGCTCTGGAAGCCTGTCAGGAGTTGCAGGCAGGTTCCAGTAGCCTGTCGGAGACCCTGTGATTGAGGAGGTGGAAGCTTCCTGAGAAGAGTTTAAGGATTCAGCAGATCTCATTACATTATAATTTCCAAGAGTAGGCCACCATTTTCAATTCTGATTTTGTCTACCACAACAGATTTACTTCTCCCAGTCTAGAAAACCTCCTCTGGCAATTTCCTGTGCTGAGTAGCTTTTGGAGACTTGTATACCTGCCACTAGTCATTCAATTACTTGAGGCCCCATGACGAATACAAGACTGAATGGCCGTCAAATTTCCTGTCTCCACATGAAATCTCTATCTGCTAGTTCAAATACCATTTGCAGGCATGCTAGTTTAGTTCTGGAAGTGAAGGTTATAGTCTTCATAACTGTAGCATCCTTTAGAAAACACAGTTTGAGTGTTGCTTGTATCAACAACACACTTTTATGTTTGTCCCCTCCCCCGATATAGTAACATTGCTATGTTCATACTACTTCTATTTTTCTTTGGTTTAAATCAGTCAAAAGTCTTCAGCCTGCTTTTTAAATGTGAATAAAATCAATTTGTTTTCATTGAAAAGCCGAAAACATTAAGTAACTTGTGAAATAACTTCAGAAATAAATACTATGCAGTTTGAGATTTGGAGGGGGAGTCAAAGCTGGACTCAAGACTTCATGCATGCTGTCTCCAAATGGATGATTCTTGCTGTAAAGATGAATTTGAATGTCTCCCTACCTCATCTTTTGTAGAAAAATGAACTAAAATAAAATGTGTGCATGACTAATGGAGTTGCTTCCATCCAAAAGCAATAGAGGATGCTAGAAAGAAGCTATTAGAGCTAAAATGGCATGGGAGGCTGTTCATCTTGGCACTCTTCAACTGCCCCCCACCCTCTTGTTTTATCTGACTTCCCTGTCCATTGTTACCAGTCCCGCTGTACTGACAGAATGAGTGATGGGGAGCGAGATTTATCTCTTCATCTCTTGGTAAGGGGCCTCTCTTATCTGTGGAGTATGCAGAAGAACAGTTCCCTTGGAAAGCTGTAATTCTAGGATTCTGTCGTTTTGGAAGTTGTTCCCGGGAGGTGTCTGCCCCACTCCTGCCTATTTATAACGGGGGGGATTTGGCATCCCGGCAGGTTATGTCACCTTAATGAACCTGGCAGTGAAGCCAACCGGGACTGTGTCCGGCTTGGCCAACGGGCTTGTGTAGAGTGTGGGGGCTGCCGACAGGCAGGGAGACGTTTGGGTTCCTTCTGCTGGCATCTGTAATTAATATCAGACGTGACCGAAGCGCGCTCGTACCTGCGGGGAGAGGCTCCTTCCAGAGCTTACGGGAGCCGTGAAGGGGTGGGTGTGGGGGCCCCGCTCCTCGGGAGGCGAGGCCGGCCCTGTCTCGGTGCCTCGCGGCCGCTAGGGGTCAGACGGGAGCCGCTGCTATAGCAGTGCGCTGGACCGTCCCGCGTCCTTCCCTGTTTCCACGGCGTGGGTGCCAGCAGAATCCGATACAGTGCGATATATAGAAGCAAGGTACGACTGGAATAATGAAATCTCAAAAATAAGCCCTTTTTAAAGGCTGGTTGTAACAGTCCTGCTGGGTATTGTAAATGCCTCAGGTGCACTTGATACTGCTGTTACGTTCCTGGCGCTTGCTTCTGATTTTTATGGAAAGATGGATTGAACTTCAATTTAAGAATATTCGGTAATCCCTCTCAGGACATACTGTAACAGCTGGTATTTCTGTGTTGCAGCAAATCGATTCCATACAGCAGTCAGCAATGCCTATGGCTGGGCTCCGGCAAAAACTTCCAAAGCATTTTAAATAGAGCGAGCCAAAGAAAATAACATCATCACTGCAAAAATGTAGCTTAATTTGCAAGTTAGAAAAATAAAATAAAATAAAAAATCCCCATTCCATTCCAGAAAAATATTAAGTATTTTACTGGTAAAGGATTTCATCAGGTCATTTATTTTTCATTAATACATATTTAGGATCTGTGGGGAATAACTTTATGCCATATAGAAGTTTCTTAAATAATAAGGAGCTTGAATTTTTTTAAATATTTAATGATTTACCAGGAAATGAAGAAAAATAAAGAAATCAAGTTTAAATACATGACATGTATGTAGATCAACAAGACTTTTAACATTTCACAGTGAACTTTTTTAAGAAGCCTGAATTTCTGATTAGCAATAATGCACTTACGATGAGAATGCAGTGTGTGTTTAGCTTTACTTATTTATTTATTTGAAATAAATTTGAAAATACTTTAAGCTGCATATAAACCAAAGATACCCCATTAATGGTAAATCATTTTGGTCTAACTGGTTTCTTACACATGTGAAAACTAAAATGCCTCTATGCTTCATATGACTGTGCTCATGCTGGGGACTTGGTGAGCTTAGGTCATGATTTCTCCTTTATGGCGCTTTATGTGTTAGAAAGAAAACAAGCAGAATTAATGCAAAGTGAATATGTTTCTTCTTAATTGGTACAGTGTGTCCTTGGCTAAGATACCTTTTTCGCTCTCTCTCCCCCCCCTTTCTTTTAAGCTGTACACGACTGACTTTGCATATAGATGTTTTACAACTTTGTCATCATGAGTTTTTGCTCTGAAATACTTAACCTCTATCTCTCAGTTTTAAATTTTAAGTTAAGGGGCTTTGTGCTGATTTGATAAATGTCAAAATAGTTTTTGGAACCTAATGCTTTCTTTGGTGAAATCTTACTTTTATTTTTTCTTTCACCACAAAGTTTTATTAGTAAAAAATCCCCAAACCCTAAAGCAATATTAATAGATAGGTTTATTAAGTTTCATTTATCTTTCCATCATAAAAGAAGTTATCCAGGGTCATAACATCTTCTGTATTTGCCTTCTTAAATAAAGAAAAGAAAATCAAAGCAAAACCCACAAAAATCAGCGTCACTGGAGTTTGAAAGCTGACGCATGAAATGTTTTTTCTCGTAAATGCTTAGAGGAGGGAAAAAAAAAACCCAAACCCAAAAAACCCAATAACAACCCCCCCTCAAAAAGCAACCACCCCCCAAAAAGCCCTTTAAGAAGTTGCCAGACTATTTAAACTATAGGCTTATGCCTAGGGATGAGTTAACAGCTCGCTTGTATCTAATAATTGATTTAAATTTAATAAACAAAATCTTGTGGGTGGCCCTTAATATGTTGCAATGCTCTAAACAATGTGGGGATTTTTTTTAAGTTTTTTTTTTTAATTTTGAACAGGATACAGTGTTTGCAGCACCTGTACGTTACTCTTCAACGAGCCTGCTGCCAAGTCCAAAGTGTCCAAAATACACGCTTTCGGAGCCAAGATGGCTTAAAAAGTCATCTGATTGATATGAGTGTGTTATTTAAGAAAAAAAAAATCAACAAAAACCAAACCAGCATCATCATCAGCAAAACGCTCTTCTGTTTATTTTCTTATGCAGAACTATGCAGCTTGCTTTGTTCAAGGATCCTTTTTGTTTACTGAAATCTGGAGAAAACCCTTGTTTGCTGTTAGCTTCTACTTCCCCCTTTCCCTTTCTTCTCCCTGCAGACATGTAAGCCCTTGCCCTGCTATTAGTGAACATTTCCAGTCTTCACTCTGAATTTCTTTTAACAAGTTTGGGTTCCACTTTCATATTTTAACATACTTGAATTTAAATATGCTCACTCACATTTGAAATAGTTTTTTACTTTTGTTACATTTGCTCTGAATTGTCCTAAAAAAACCCCATAACCACAGTTAAAAGAAAGACCCAAAATTTAGTATCAGCAGGCCTATGCAATTATTAAAAAATATGTCTTATAAAAATAGTGACTTTGTAGTAAGGAGTTACAGAAAAATTCCTTACATGGTCTGCATGATAATGGCTCCATCAGCTCCATGAATCAGAGTGCTGTTTACCTTAGAGAAGTGTTTGCCCGGTCCTGCTTTTTACAACTTCAGTTAAAATTTAGATTATATTTCCAGATTAAATAAAAATTATAAAAATTGCATTTTTGATCCTGAAATGAACTGAAAACAATTGAATGGAGGTTAAGTGGAAACGCTGAATGAATTACCATGCTAGTGAGGTTTTTTTTGTTTTCTGGGGTAAGGAGTAACAAAACTGAGTGACTTAAATTATTCACTGTTTTAACAAAATAACCCTTGACTTTATTTCCAAAATACCTGACACACTAGAGTTAAAGAGCATAGTTTACTTGAGGGAAATGCGTTATTTTTACAGCAGAATGGGATTACAGGCTAGACTGAAGAAAACAAAACTTTTTTCACCTGGGGGAAAAAATCTTAACGGTCTTAAATAAATGCAAAGTACTTTGTTTTGAGAGTCTTAAATCAAAAGCTCATTTTGTAATAATGATTGGATTTGGTCAGCTGCAATAATTTACAGTTTAACAATGTTCTTAATTGTAAAATTCTATTTCTGTTCTCTCTAGGAGAAACTGGGAGATAATATAAATCTTCATAGACAACTTGGCTGCAAGCAGTTAAACTGAAATTAACTTCTGCCTTCTGGCTACAGAGTGCTACTCTGACGTTCCTGAGTGAAACTCTGCAGACTAAATCATGCCAGCGTTATCAGCTGGATCTGGAAGTGACACAGGTACGCAAGCCAAGGAGGACTGCATGTTTCCTCCAGATCTTATTTGTTAAGTCTGTGGTCTCTTTTTCGAGAAGTCATCAAGTCAGATAATTAATTAGGGTCTCAACAGACGTTTTATTTACGATTTTAAGCATAACTTTTTCTCCCTGAAGTTAATTTAGATATATGAAATACCATGGGTAAAGTGAATTCATTTTTAGAAGTCCCACCACTACCTGCTTTCCCTTCATCCCTAACACCACCTCCCCCCCCCCCCCCCCAAAAAAAAAGAAAAAAAAGGAAAGAACTCCTAGCAGATATATATGTAGGGATCTGAAGAATTTGGATTCACCTCTGAGCGTGATTCCTACAANCCCCTCCAAAAAAAAGAAAAAAAAAGGAAAGAACTCCTAGCAGATATATATGTAGGGATCTGAAGAATTTGGATTCACCTCTGAGCGTGATTCCTACAATGTTAACTTGAAAAAGGAGGTGAAAAAAAGGATGATATCATACATGCCTTAATATTTGCAGCAGTCTAGACTATCCCCTCTGTGAGTTACAGTTATCAGTGGAGTTATTTCTGAATACAGACTGTTTAGTTTTGACACTTCTTTAACAAATTAGGAGAAGAAAAATACTGTCCCAAGTCCTCTTCTTTCCCTTGCCTTCCACATCAGATTCCAGTTTCTGACTGCAGGCAGTGGGATTGCAGATGTAGCTTTCCATAGCTTTCACCTTCTTCATCACAGTATTAAGCTATATTCAAAGGTTAAATCTCATCTTGCTTTTGCATGTACATTCTTTTTGCCAATATTTTTGTCCCTGTTTTAAGAACAACTAAAGTTACTGTTTTTGCTTGAGGGTGTTTGGTAAATAGGTGATCCAGCTGGGGTTACAATACAAAGATCTCTGCTTTCCACCATGTGCTTGTTATGCTAGATCACATAGTTTTTTGCACTAGAAGTTACAGCAGTATTTTGAAAATGAAGAGGGAGACTTTGAGTCACGAATCCAAAAAATATATATAATGAACTGCACTGGATTCTTACTTTAAATAGACTGTACAGTGCAATAATTTTTTTCCACACCTCCAATCCATGTCAAATTTCTTTGATGAAAAGATTAATCTTTGGAGCTGGGTGTGTGTGTTTGTTTATTTATTGCCATGGGGAGGGAGGGTTATGTTTCGTTTTATTTGCTTTGTTTCCCTGTTCCTATATTAAAGGGATTTGACTATCCTCTTGCCAAAATCTACTTCTGCATATCTTTTTCTCCCCTTGCCCCCCATGGAAATAAGTGCAGTTGAAGCTATTTAGTATGCAAAAGCTGAATTTTGAATATCTGTAAGGGCGTGCTGTGGTCTGATTTTCCATTCTCTATCTCTGTTTTCTTTATCACACAAGCCTTTGTGTCCTTCCAAAACCTGCCCTTTTATATTTTTTTTTAAATAATTGTTTCTTGGCCAAATGCTTTCTGACGTTTTAGAAGTTTCAAGAACATGATGAGATGAACAGCACTGGGATGTGTGATAGCTGGTGCCTGTTGCTGACAGTTTTGCTTGTTTTATTGTTGAAGAATGTTAGCATGCCCAAAAGTGATAGTCATGGACATACACTCTCTGAATAAAGAAATAAAAGGGCTGCAAAATGTGGAAAACAGATTCCTAATTTTGAACCTGTGTGTTAAAATGTATCTAAAAACATGTTGCTCTGTGCTTTTAAATGCATATGATGCTTCAAATACACCTTTAATAGTTATGGTGTGTGATGAAGCTGATTCTTCCAGGTAATCTATAGTAAAATATGATACGCACCATTGATAGCATCTGTTAAATAACAGTGCTTGTTAAATCCGATTTGTTTACTGATGCAAGTTGTAAATTGTTTCTTTAAATAAAAATTTATGTTTGGAGGGAAAAGGGGATTATTTATTTTCTTTCACTTTCTTTATGAATTTTCCTCATGTGGATGATAAGTTTTTAATACTTAATTTTTTTGAGTGATTACATCAAACTGTGCTTTTTTTTCCTGCTCATGATACAGGTGGTTTCTAATCAGACCCCTGTTTTTCTGCCATTACTCTTAGATTAAAAAAAGAGAAACACAAAAAAATTTGGATTTTCTTACCTCTGTTGACTGGTTTTCCTCTCATCTTGCCTGTGTAAGCTGGTTTTGTGACATGTAGCAAGTTGAAACTGCTCTAGTCCATGAGAGGACTGCTTGGGACATTGTGGAGTTAGGAAGTCACTTGGTGGGGACCTAACAAAAATGCACCTTTAGGGAAGGGATGCAACTTCATTTAGTCTGTTTAAGGCTGTTCTATTAACAATTCAAACAAAACCCCTATCTAGCTTATTTTCTGTCATATGCTGGTGAAGTAAGAGTAAGCCTGGATTTAAGAATGAGGGGAAAAATTCATTGAGGGCAACCTACAGAAATGCATCATCTGTGAATATTGGAAAGTTGCCAAGTCATGGACTGTTGGAAACTAGGACACTAGTATGGAAACATTATGTTTTATTATTATTATTTTTAGTATAGTCTTAGGCATCCGACCACTGTCAGAAGCATAGTAATGTTTATGATGGCTCATGTGTGATCAGGCTGAATGTTGATCTACTTATGTTAATTTTACATTGCTTTTACTTTGTCAGCAGACTTTATTCCTGATTTTGCCATGTCCTTTCAGCTGCTTCCTTCATATACCCACTTTTGTTACACTGTATTTTAACCTGTACAGTCTTCTGTACAGAGACCATACCTCTTACACCTATTTTGAGAGGCATTAACAGGAGTTTAAGAGAAACATTTTAAACAAAATATTGCAAATATTGTAACTGGTTTTGATTTGTCTAATTTATCTAGGTTCATCAAGTGACTTTCTCACTTTAATCTTGTACCTTACCAGTCTGACCTGGCTTCTTAACTTAAAGACAGAAGAGAAGCGCTTATGTGTGTGCATATGCTGTATTCCACTTTCCATTAGCTGTATAGAAATCCTAATTTTGTATAATGTAAATTTTATTTTCTTTTTAACATGTGCATGGTCCTGCTCCTCCCTGAAGGTTTATAGTCCTGTCAGTGTCAGGTCAAAGTTATCTTAAAGCAGCCGTCTCGAAAGTGAGGCCGAGCTCCTGCTTGAGGCTGCTTTTGAAAGCTTTATATTTTTTTTTGTATTGTAAAAGTTTGAAGTCTGTGTGTAAACCCACCAAATAGAGTTTGAAGACTGAGAAAGACTACTTGCACTTTTGCAGGTAAAGAAAGTCTGCAAGATCTGGCATTTGCATGTCTGATATATTTAGGAAGATTTACATTTGCAGTCTTGGCTTTGTAGTAATTGATATCAGCTTCATTGCTAACTTTGGTGAAACCAAGATGACATCATTGTGCTTTAAGTGTTGTTTTAGTGTGAAAAACATAATAAAATTATTACAGATTGCTTTCCTCTCATCCCTGTATCAAGCTTGCTCAGCTGACAAGTTTAAAAATGCTTTTTGCTTGTCCTTAAAAACTAGTGCATGAACGTGCAAAGCAGACTTTGAGATTTTGATTCATACATTGTCGGCAGGAAAGTCACATTTATGGGCCAAATTTGGCCACCAAATAAAACTGTCTGAAATTGCTTAAATTTAATGAAAGTCAGAAGCGATTCTTGAATTTGAATATTGTAAATTATAGAAAGAAAAAATGTGCAGAGCTTACTTAGTTGCTTCTTGAGTACATATAGGAGCTAATGCTGTGCCAGGTAGTGTAGTTTCTTCAGTATTAGAAGCCTGTAAAACTAAATGCATGTTAGTTTTTTAAATTAAAAAACCCCAACACATTTGTTACTAATCAAATTGTAAGTTCAGAAGGCCTTTATAGTATTTCTAGGTTTTGGGTTCTCTTCTTGGTTCTGTAATAATACAAAACAAAGTTATGAGGTTTGTTCTAAATGGTGGCTATTTTTCTGAACTTCATTTTTAGTAGCATATGCTGTGATTCTTTAAGAATCGTCTTGACTTCTGAAGCTACATGTTGTTGATGCTGTGTGTATTAAATACTGATAGAAATACTTCGATAGATTTTATCATGTCAATATGATAGCCATGTAGTCTATATGGATGGATTACTTCCCAGTGAAGTGAGACCACTGCAAGCAATGCAAAGTTCAAAGATGATTTTGCAATCACCTGAACACCAAAAGGTGCTATCCTTGGCTTTACTGTTTCCATGTAAATGTCTTCCCTTTATTTACAACTAATGCATTTTCAATCAGCTTGCTAGTTTTGACGTAATCTTTTTCTAAGAATGTTGGATAATGCAAAGAGTGAAAAGGTGGCGGAAAAAATCCTCCAGCAGTAATAATATGAAGAAAAAGTTGAGTAGTTGGTTGAGAAACGTCTGTAGGGGAATAAGGACAAATTAGGCTGAAGTGGCCTTTTAAACCAGTTTTCAGAATAAGGAGGGAGATGGAAATCAAGGACTTCTATTTTTACAGCCTGTTTAAAAAAATGTGGTAACGTAAAGTGATGGCCAAAGATCTGCATTCATTGTTAGGAGATGAAGAGAAAGGGAATTTACGAGAGTGATGAAGGAAAGATTTCTGGGAGTAGCTCTTCCGTTGGAGGCTGCCAGGGCAAAGGCTTGCAGGGCGATTGAATCCTGCTCGAGACTGCTTTTGCTTCCCCGCTGACATGCTGCAGTGGAAACAGAGCAGGGGGAAAGCCTTTGCTCGCCTGCTTCATACCGATGCTTACCGCTCAGGCATAGGTGTGCTGCCGCAAATGTAGCATGTAAAATGCCTGTGGGTGCATCATGATTGCAAGGCTACATAAATTTCTTACCATGTTGAAACGTACAGCTATAACTAGATTTTTGGGAAAACTGAAACACGAGCTGGGGCAAAATTTACACTGAATTAATAAATGAAGCCAGTATTTTACAATGCATTCTTGAATTCTCCCCGTCTCCAGCTGCCAGAGGCATTAAATGGCTTTTAGGCTAATGCTAATATGAAAGTTTTGGGAAAATATGAGACATATGACTAGCTTTAATTGCTATCAGATTTAATTTTTTAAAATGTCACTTGCTGGTATTGGAAAAGGTATTCGTTTTGGTATCAACATGTTTATGGTGACTGTTGGAAAGTTTGTTCAGAGTAGAATGAAATTTCTCTAAACTATTCTGTTTTGGGTTAATATTTATATTATGCTAGACTGATTCAACAGTATGGAACCAGAAAATGTGTGCAATTTATATTTACTGATGGTAAACTCTTTAAAATTTACAGTTCTTGGACACAAATTTAAATTCAAATGGTCTGGCAGCTGCAACAATTTTTAATCTTTTGTTTGTTTGTTTTTTGGTAAGCAATGTGTCGTTTTGTGGTAAATTTGAAAGTATGACCGCCTATACTGTTTCTAACCAGTAACTTAAATATATAGCTATGTTTGTTGGACCAAAAGCTGTAATTACAAATGGCTGACATCCTAGTGATGCCAGATGTCCTTTGCTGAGAGCAGACTTTCATGGTGTACTGCTCAAGCGTAGCTGTGCCAGTGGCCAGGCCTAGCTAGTGGAGCGTATGTGTTGTGTGCATTTACTGTCAGATGGAAGGTTCTGTGGCTTCTCAGCCCAACATCACATCAAGTATTGGCTGATTTAATAGAACTCAAAGCTGTTAATTTGAATGAAATTTAGTACTACAAAGAAGCAGTGAGAAGTTTCACTGCTAGCTCTTAGTTGCTTGTTGTGGAACGTGGGGATTCAAATATGATTTTGCTTTAAAAAAAAAACAAACCAAAACCAAAACTAAAAACCAAACCACCGAAACACAAAAAGCCTCAACCAAACAAAAACCACTTCAATGCAGCATGTTGATCTTAAGGATAAACTATGAAATAGCTTAATTTTTTAAACTTTTGAGATAAGGTGATGATGTACTTGGTTCTATATTTCCGTATATTCCTATATACCTCTGTAGACTTGTATATCACATGTATGTGTCTGTATACGTATATGACTGATCGATGTATTGGCATAACTTGTTTTGACTGTTAAACTTTAAACTCAGTCACACAGTGAATCACAGCATTGAAATAATATCCTGGCATGTTCGGGGGCAATCAGTACTGCCTAGGATGTGGAGGACTTTTTCTTCTACTGTCAAGACACAATATGAAAGACTGACATATATGTTAATCAAATGGTGTTTCCAATAGTTTTAGGGACAGCTGAGTTGAAAGTAGACTTCTGTTAGAAGTCTTTATTCAGTCTTTTAATGAGATACTGTGTCCTCTTTTTGCAGATGTAAAATGTAGTATTTCTTGTCACCCTCCCCCAGTTCCATGTCTGTTAACCTTGCAGACTGTGACTAAAGAGTTAAACATGGTAAGCATGCCCAGTGACATCCTAGTGCTGGAATGAGTTCTTTCCTGACTGCCTGCCAGGTACTTCCTATCCCTCCTCTGGTGTTGATGAAGATCTAGATAGAAATACTGAAAACTCGCCAAGCTGATGTCTATACAAAAGACCAGTCAATTAGTCAAGGTTATTCAAGGTGTTGTAGTATGTAGGCTTCGCTGGAGGAGCTAAGAGGTTTTTTGGGATGGGGAGGAAAGAGAGAACATCAGATCCTTGTATGAGCTTTCCACGAGTGGGTTATTAATTTGTGCTTGATAGGTCACTTTAAATCAGTTTTATGTAAGTGTTATTCTTGCAGATGATAGGAGAGTTTTTGA
Organism: Agapornis roseicollis; assembly: GCA_002631895.1. Lineage (NCBI taxonomy): Eukaryota > Metazoa > Chordata > Aves > Psittaciformes > Psittacidae > Agapornis > Agapornis roseicollis. Next base: position 309,331 of record NDXB01014386.1, read on the forward strand.
ATACTCATGAAAGTACATTTTAAGAGCTTTTAAGGTATCCTTGTTGACACAGTGTCTAATAGCTACATTTTGAGGGGTTTCAGTTTTGAAGCAGCTATCAGCCATACAAACAAGTATGCAGCAACAGTCTTGCCCTATATGAATGCAAATAGGAATTAACTGTTTAACTTGCATAAGAATGTAACGGTATGTGGTGTACTAAATCTGAAATACATATGTTGAGACAAATCCTAAAAGACCAGTAAGTGTTTCAAACAACTGTGGATTCTTCAGCTTCAGGAGCCAAATTCCAAAACTAAAGACTTTTCCATTTTGAAGGAAATAATATTTTTGGAAGTGGTGTGTTTAAATGATTGCTCGCTTTCAACATTTTCTGTCATAACATTGTTTTAAGGTGGGTTAACAAATTACTGTAGCTTGGAGGAATAAAAATTAGGTACAACTTTTTACTTAAAAGACATTGCCCTTAGTGAGTATGTAATCTTGCTCTTTGAGGACACTTACAGTGAAAATCTTGTTTCCATTAGAAGAAAAAAATAGAACATTGACATTTCTATTGCTGTGGCATCTGTGAGGATTTCAGCGTTTTCCTTTTTTTATGAACTGGCAAGTAAATGAAAGCAAATTGGTTTTGTTTTCAAAGATGCTGGTCACTTGCGTGCCATGATCCTCTCGTTACTTGGTATTCCGTACCTTTGAGAATTAGATTCATCTTCTGTTTAAACACTAAACTGCAAAATTAAAAAAAGGTACATGTTGGAATTAGTTAATCACTCTTGTTCTGCAAAGAAAAAATATTAGTCTTTAACACTTTGCAGTGTCAGGAAGCCCATATATTTGATGGAATTACTTAAGAGAACATAAAAAAGAACTATTTGTAGCACATAAAATTGAGCACATAGTGGTCTTTTTACAACTGGAGTCTGATAGGATGGTGCAGTATGGCTATCCTAATGTGTATGTGTCCTGCATATTTTTTTTATTTGAGCCTGTGCATAAATGCTGATCTGAAACTTCAGAATGAAATGATTTTCAGTATTTGGTGTTAGTGACTGATTTTATTATGCAGAAGCAAGGATGTCAGAAGGAGTGTTTCTACTGCAGGGCTGTTTGGTTTTGTGTAAGGCAAGTATTGTCTGAGCCTTTATAGAACTGTAAAGTACAGTTCAAATGTGAAAAAATGTCAGCTTGTTATAAATGGCAGCAAATGGTGCTGATTATTCTACCTCTGACAAAGTGGAAAATTTAAAGGTTGGTGTGTCACATTTTATTAATACAATAAAATTTTACAGTGTTGTTCTGGGCTTAGGTATATGTTCTTTAGTGTTTATTATCCCATAGTTCCTGTAAAAAATTTTGATTTGAAGTCTGGCATCATGGTTCAGAATGCTAATTCAGGAAATTAATTAACATATGAAAATAAATAGACATCCATTTGTGTCCATTTCTTTCCTTACACTAACCAAAATAAAACTGGTGTTTTCTTGTAATATGCAGGAGTAATGGAACACAGAGACCATATTTTTTTATCATTTAGCACCAGTTTATAGCTTCCACAGACTTGTCCTAATAATGAAGCTATGAAGGATATGACAAGAATGGTGATATTAAATTTCTCTAGACTAACAGTAAATTTTTCCATTCTGATGTCAAGAATGTAGAGCATCTGGAATCTGCAATGTGAGTGGTTCAGTATGGGAACACTTTCATCAATTGCTTAGCCATTTATTCTCCTCCTAGGAACAAGCAGTCTTCTATAGAATATATCAGTACAAAGGAAACAATTTTCTAGAACTGGGAAAATTCTTTATGTCCTGTTGTTTCTGATTTAAAAGCTTTCCATTGCTGCTTAGTCTTAAGTCTTACTGCATGTGCTAATTTAGTATACACTCTGTTCAAATTGATTAAGACTAAATTATATTAATTAAGCTTAGGGAAAGCTGAAGATAAAATGAAGGCAGGAACTCCTTAGGTGTGTTAAAAGAACAGATTGAAATTTATCTAATACCTTTTCAAGCAAGAACAGTATTGAGTTTTCAAACATAGCTGGGTTTTCCCCTTGAAATTATTTCCTTAGTCCAAGCTGGCAGAATGGTACAAGCCTTATTCTGAAGCCATTTAATCTTACTTACTCTTGCAACAAGTCCAAATGTTCCGAGTAGTTTCTTTATCCATGACGCACCGCTGTAAATTTTAGTGTTAGATTATGTATGTGCATTTAGATTATCTATATGTGTATGGTTGCTATGGACTGTTTCTGTAGGCAAGCTTATCTAGTCATTGATTTTTAATTCTCTGTGCCACTGAATTAAATTCTATGAAAAGTGTATTGCATGTCCAGTATTAATGTATTTATTCTTGAATCAGGTAATCAAATTTAGTAGACTATATAAGCATCTTTGAACAACCCACTCTCCTTTCCACTCTTACAAGAGAGCTATAGGATTCCTATGTGCAATGCTTGTCTTTTATTAATATTTCCATGCCATAGGCTTTTACTTAGTTCACATAAATATTAGATACTACACCTAGTTTATAAAAATTAATATAAATGGCATACTAGTATCTAAAACTGGGAGTCCCCTTATTTATCTGGAATTGACCCCTGTTACTGCCATTGTATTATGTAACCTTCTTTAATCTAGAAAGGGACCTTTTTCTTCCTCTTTTTTTCAATGATTTGGGAATGTCCAGGGATGGTGGTTGTGACCTGCTTTTGTTTTGGTTCATTTGTTTCCCCAAGTCACAGGACTGATAGGAGTTACTTCCCTTCTTGTAATTGCAAAATAGTCTTACATGTCTATGTCTAAACTCATTGTTTTCTTTTGCTTTGCTTTGGGTTTTGGTCTTTGTGTGTGCGTGTGGTGTTTTTTGGTTTGGTTTGGGTTGGGTTTTTTTTCTATTTTTAATGCCTGCTCAAGCCTTCTGGGACCTTTAAAAAACGCTTTGCTTTTAAAAATCGAAGGAAATGTGTTTTTCTTGTGTAAGTCATGTTTACTTTATGGAATTTTGGCACCTGAAGTATTTTGGTACTAGGGAGTCCCAGTGGGCAGGTGATTCCTTTTATATTTAAAAGCTGGTTAAATTTAGGCAAACTAGGAAAAAAAAAAATTACAAAGAAGTTAGTAGAATAGAGCAGTGTATAAAAAAGCAAAAGTTTTTCAAGACTCCTTACACAAATTCTAGATACTTTTTTGAAAGCTTTTTTTTAAAAAACTTTTTTTTTTGCTTATTTAAATTGTGGTCATCTCTCAAAAAATGCATGCAAAATGCTTTTTTTTAATAGGAAGTCCATGCATGTGATATGACTCAAGGAGGTGGGATGTTCAGAGAAACATCAAGCTGAGACCAAGAGCGCAGTTGAGCCCTGGCAGCCATGTGCTTACAGCAGTAGCGTTCAGCTCTGAGCAGCTGAGATACATCTCGTTCTGTGACTTACACAAGAAACGTGTGTTTTTAATTTCCAAAACAGTTCATCTGAATATGGGGAGAGTACAGCCATGAACTTCTTGAAAGTTAATTTTTGGTTTTAGAAGTGATCAAAAGTATTCAGTATAGGATGACTTCAGTCATTGTAATTCCTACTGAGAAGATTGAAAGTACTGAAAACAGTGAGAAACTTGCATTTCTTTCAGTGGCCTTTGGCTCTAGCTTGGCAGAACCACCTGAGATATTAGTTAGATGTGTTGCAGGAGGTTTGAGGTTGGGCTGAAGCTACCAGGTTCAGATTACCTCTATTGCCAATGGCAGCATCTCTGTACAGTGACACCTTATAGGGCTGCAGAGATTTCAGCTACCAGCCCTCAAGTGTTGGAAAGATGGATATGACAACTTACCAAAGCTGGTAAATTAAATTAGGCCAAAGTATAATTGCCAATGTAATGGTTTCAACTTCATTAGCAGTTTTTACAGTAACTTGACAAGTTATTTTGTCCCTGTCCATATCACAGAGGCACTTTCTTTTAAATCCCGTTTGCCAGTAAAGTCATATGCCAGCCACAGTTTTCTGTTTCTACATGCTGGAATGAATAACAGCACCATGCTTTATGTAATTGAGACACAAATGTGATTGATGTTGCAGGTCTGTGTGCGTAGAAGATCCACATACTGGTTTTCTTCCTGTATAAAGATCTGAATGCCCCTCTCAAAATTTTTGATTCTGTGGTACTGGGCACCACAAAAGGAACATGGAAAAAATGAGACTCTGTCTGTCCCCCTTTTAGAGGGGCTAGCACCTTCTGCTGCCATTGCCTTCTGTTTGGAAGGAGGCTACAGCTGACTTGGATGATCTGGAATGCCACAAATTTAACTTTAGACATATTCTAGATCTTTGTCTTCTGTTCTCTGCACCTAAATACCCAAAGTTACCCAAAGTTCTTCTTCTGCCTGATTTTCATTTGGCTCATCGATTGAGGGTTTTTTTATTCCTGGCTACATAGTACTTGGTTTCAACAGGAGTCTTAAGAGCAGGGGTTGTAAGAACAGGATGCTCCATGGTGTAGCCCTTGGGTTCTGCTGCTGCAAAGGGCAGGATTCTTATTTCCTTCTGGTGGAAAGCTGTAAACACTGGATTGTAGAACTGAAGCAGGGCAGAACTAGAAACATAGCTAATATTGGATAAAATCAATCAGCACTCATCCAATTTTGTCTTCTTCCCCAGGAGAGTTGTACAGATTGGGTGCATTGCTGTCAAAGCTGGAGTAGCACATGGGGGATGTTCACCCATTTCCCTAGCAGAGGCAATTCAGGGCTAATGAATAATTGAAGTCGATGGACAATGAATGGGGAAAAAATTGAGCTGAATGAAACCTTAATGTGAGTAAGCACCTCCAGGGTTAGTTGGTCCTGAAGTGCTGGCAGGTGGGATTTTTCTGTGCATAAAATCTAAACCTTATTAGAGGCAGTTTCAGTCTCACAGCATGTCACTGCTGTAATTAGCTAATCCGAAAGGAAACATGAAGTTTCATTTTATTCTCCCTGGGAATTTAATTATCAAAGCTTTGAGGAGCAAATTACAATGATGGAATAGTTTTGTGGTTGATCATATGCAAAATTTAGGCAGATCTGATGGATCAAGTAAAAGAAGGCTTACTCTGCCGTGTAGCTTGTATTTGAAGGGTGTGGCTGAAGCTAATATTTTCTTTCTTTGGAATGGCACAAATGGATTGTTCCTAAGCAGTTATGCCACCGTGTAAGCTTACATTGAACTTCACATTCTATTTTCTAACAACCTGCAGGTTATTCTGAGGTGAATGTATTTGCAGCAGCAAAAGTGTCCATGTCCGGAAATATAAGGCTGTGTGTAAAGATATTTTGGTTTTTAGTTTTCTAAAGGCACATGTTTTTGAAGCATAAATTGCGTGATAAAAATAACCATTTTTGCTAAGTGCTGACATCCTAATAGCCCAGGAAGCTGGAGCCAGCAGTCCCATTCTGTTCTCTGGGTGTCAGCTCAATCACTGACTGTGTCTCACTAGGCAAGGCTCAGTATTCTTTTTCTGTCCGTGCAAAATTGCAGTGGTTTGACTTGTATCCTCTTTTTGCAGTATTCCTGAAGCATAAACAAGAGCAGATTTAAATGAAAGCAAGATTCTAAAAGAAACGAATGTCAGCCACCAAAAACGCTTGGACCACAAAAGGAATGTATCTGGAAAGAACTTTTTTTCCAGAATATTTTACTGAGAGGCAGTAAAAAGACAAAAATGTTAAATAATTGGATCCCGAAGGTGCTGCATGTAATTTTGAAAGGAATATGTAGTGCCTGGAAAGGTTGTGAGATTACGCTTACTAATAAATATTCTGAATCATAAGTTTTAGGGAGATAATAGGCATAATAATGTTAGGTAACCTATAACTTACAACAGTGTTCTTTACAAGTAGAATATCTTGTAAATCTGTCCTTGTGATGAACAGCAGCACTTGCTCAGACTAAAAATAATAACAGGACCGTGTATCTTGGATCCCAAGAGACTATTGGTGTTTTTGTAGACAGCAGACTGGAGAAAAAGGCATTTTGTCCTTTTTACCCCAAGTAATCCCACTGGAAAATTAAACATGTGCTATGAATTGATATCAGCTCATGCCAGGTTACCTCCCTACAGAGGGCTGCTGCAAACACTGTTGCTCCATTTCTTGGACAGCAGTTTGATGGCCGGTGTGCATGATGGATATTTTATGCTGTATGCTACTGTGGAACAGAGTGCTACTGTCTGCCCCTCGGAGACCGCTGGTGAGGTGTGCCACAAGTAACTGGGAACAGCAGCTGCTTTAACCCTATGGAGAATCTCAAATACCTGCAAATTAAAAATGTTACTGAAATATTTCTCTGTGTGTGTGTGCCTGGGAAAACTATGTTGGTTTTGGTTTTTAAGGTTTAGTCCTGCAAAACAAAGTAGTTCCTTTTGTCTTGCTGTAGATTCCTACTGAACAAGGGATAAAAAAAATATTAAGCAATATATTAGCAAGAAATATTTAGAGAAACCACGAACCCTTTTTTAATGGACCACCCTATCCAGTTTCTGTTCTTTTAAGGAAGTTTTTCCTATTCATGACTCATTTCACTCTTTGGCTAACATCAAGGGAAATGGAATAACGATTAAGCAAAGGAATGTATGTTTTTTTCTGGTTTTGTCCTTTTTTGCAAAACCTTTATGAATTTTCTGCATAACCTTGTGTAAATATGTATGGATGTAGAAGCTTGACAACAGTGACAAGGTAAAAAGTACATTGCTAATACTTGCTTCTTAAGTATTTTTTTTAAATGTTCATTTTGGTTCTACACGTTAATGTTATGCTGGACACTCCAGGCTCCCTATTCAGTTAAAATGACATGCTCCAGGCAGCCAATTACACAGAACTGTTAAGTGAAATTAATGAGATCACCCCTAGATTACACTTCGTGTTTTATTTTCATTTTATAGGTCTGTACGAGCTGCTGGCTGCATTGCCAGCCCAGCTGCAGCCACATGTGGACAGCCAGGAAGACCTGACCTTCCTCTGGGATATGTTTGCTGAAAAAAGCCTTCATTCACTGGTGAAGGTAAACCACATTTAAGTCAGATTCTCTTTGAGAAGAGCATATGGAAAAATGTTTTGAGCGCCATCTAGTAAACCAGTGATCAAACTGTTGCTCCGTGAAGACAAAACAGCCTTGTTTTAACTCTGTTTCTGTCAGGGGTGGAAGTTGTTAAATAAGATTCTACCAAAAATACATAGATGATTTCATTTAAGAGTGATGTTTTGGCAGTGTGATGCTAATGCAGCAAACATATGTTGTTTGCCTTGTTTAGAAAAAAAGCATACGAAATAGTAGCAGGAAATCTGAGACTTCTTTATGGTCAACATTCAAGACCTGGAGTTTAGCTTAAATAAATAAATGTTCACAGCAAAAGTTAGAAGGAATATATTTTCTGAGGTCAAGTATGGCAACAGTTCAGTAGCCACATTAATTTAAAATAATTTCCTTTAACAAAGTCAACTGAAATTCTAGTAAGCTGTTTCTTTTATTGGCTTGCCCCCATTTAAAATTGTGTTTTGCACATAAATATGTTGGACTTAAATACGACCTAAAATAAGTTTGGAAGAATACTTGAGTAAAGTGTCCTGCTAGGAAAATGATCAGCAGCAAGAAATCAAAGCATGCCATAGGAGTATGCAGAGCTACCCTGAAAGTGTTAAAATTGCTTCTAGCAGAAAAATGGGGCCAATCAGCTGGTTAGAAATGTTCCACTCCTACCAAATGGTAAGTATGTCTCCAGTATGGAGCTAGTTCAGCTGGAAGGAAATTCTGAGCTCTCAAATGAATCAGTAGGTTGTAGTAACCCATGCCTTGAATGTACCAAGATTCGCAGATAACTGAGCAGAAATTGTTACCCTTGTCAGTCACTGATCTAGAGGAAGCCTGAAATTGGGATCATTTCCATGTAGGTTTGAAAGAGTCATCTTTCTCCATTTCTCTCAGTTATCTTGTTCTGGAAAAAAAATGTAATAATGTTGGCCACAATCATTTTTAAAATAGCTAAGACTTTGCATGTAGAAGTAAATGCAAATACACTCTGGTAGTTGATACACAAAAACAACAGGTAGGGGAACAGTACTTGGCAGTACTTGCTTGCCTACAGAATTTCGTCAAAGTTTCTGAAATGTGGTGATTCCCAGACTTACTGCTTTGCTGCAGCTGTCTGTTCAGGTGGCTCAGAAGATCACTGCAAGGGGAATACTAGTTGTCTTTCTAATATAGGCTGAACAGTGGTGTGCATCTAAGCAAGATGTTAGGTCAGTTGCTAAATTGGTTTTCTTTCTGGATTGGGAATTAAAGAAGGCTGGCTAGAAAATGAGTGTGGATCCGTGAAACACTGACATTTCAACATCTGCTGTAATTTTCTATTGAGACAAAGCCTAAATCTTTTCAAACTCCTTCACTTGATTTCTTTTGCCCTTTCCTCCAAAAGATGACAAAGATAGCACAACAGTTAATACTTTACTCACCTTGAGTACTCTCAGTTTGGAAAAGTTGGCTCTCCTACTGACTCTCATAGTTGCATGCCCTAGTTACAGTGTTGCTTGTTATTGCAGGGTGGATGGTCTTTCTGATTTTAACAAAAAAGCATTCATGAGAAGGCTTTCTTGAGGCAGATTGAACGATTTGGGGAATAGTGAATGTTCACTTTATTGCAGTTACAACAAGACATTGAAGTATTCTAGCGATCTTTATTATTTATCTTCTGTGGTTTATGTCCAAGTATTAAATGTGTAACTGACCCTGCGAATGGTTCTTTTAATGTAAGTCTCACAGTATGTTAAAATAGACTTCATTCTTGAAGCTGTGTCTTTAGTGTTCACTAGTTGTGCTTCTTTAATGCACCATATAAACTTAATTTGAAAAGACAACACTTCAAAATTACACTGAAATCAAGAGCGTTTGCTCTGACCCAGTGTCTGTCACAGGCTGTCGAGCCTCAACTTCTGATTTCTGTGGAGTTGAGGTGTAGAAATTAGGGCATGAAGAGCTTACAAAAGGTTAACTAGTTCATATCCCTCCCCCAAGGTGGATGTAACTTTATTTGAAACTAATGGTATTTATTTCACCTTTTAACACATTTTTAGGAGGATTATTCAGTATCCTATCAGGTTTCAGAGAAGGCAGTCAGTAGGCTTTTTCAAGAAGAGCTGTAAGAGCAGAAGAATGAACCCCATCTGCCATAGTCTTTCCCTGTTACAAGGCTTCAGGAGTGCCAAATCTTCCTTTCTGTGTTCTTGTGTCTTATTTGAAAGACTCTTTTTCCTAGCAATGACTTCTTAAGGTCAACTGTACTTGCAAAGACAACAAATGTTTTCAATTCCTGAGGCAGAGAATGATGACAGATATTTTGTAATAAAAAAAAAAAAAGGCATTAACTTAGAGCCAGGGATGTTGCGATCCTGGTATGTGTCGGGTTTGGAAGCAAACGAGCATGCATCTCCTACTAATTAGACAGCAAAGCTTTATTTAAGGTAGACACACTGCTTAATAAAGATTTCTATGCTAATCTTCTTACCTTACTGTTAAATAATTTCAGGTATTAGAAATGAGCTGTTTTTCTAAGGGGTAAAATGCTCCAAATTGGTTGAAAGGTTGAAATATAAAATGAGCTTTCTACTTTTGTGCAGATACTCTGTTTTATGGATAATTAAGTTTCATAATGTTTTTTGTATGCTTGCATATTATGGCATGTGGTTTGCTATTCTGACTCTCACAGTATTGAAAAGAAACAGAAAAAGGGAAAAAAAATAGCCCCAAACCTTGTCTTGAAGTTCTCTTCATTCAGTATTGTTGGACAGAAATCTCTTTGTGAACTTGGATCAGCCTGAGCTGTTCTAAGAAGTTAGAAATGGAAAAGTTGTATTAGATCATCTGGTCCATTCCCCTGCAAATACTGGATTGTTCCCTGCAGTACATTCCTATTGTAGTAAGTAAAACCAGCAAAAACTGGTGCAACTGTTCTTGCTGTCCCTTTTCTCAATAAAGGAATCTGTTCCTTAGGTTTTAGTTTGCAAAGTATAGAGAAGAGGGAACCCACAACCATTGCTGACAGTTTGGAAGAGAAAACTGGCTATGGATAAGTGAATGTTTAAAATTTGTCTCTCATTCCCTCAATTTGTTACTTCCTTGTCTTAGTACATGACTCTCCTAAGTTCTACGAGAAATCTTCAGCCATTTCATTACTTTTTATGTAGCAGAGATCCCAGCAATTCTGTAGAGATTTATAGAAAAGAAACATGAAGAGATCATCCTTCAGAGTAATTATGAGCAGTAACATAGCTAAAACCTGCAGGAGTACACATGTGCTCTGTTTGTATTTCTTTTTTAAGAGGAACAGAAGGGATAAATAAAGATCTGTTCTAACTACTCTTCTAGCTTATTTTTAGAGGAGCTGCAAGAATTTCCATGTGGATTTGCTTGCTGTTAGTGCACCAGACACGTTTTACTGTTTGTCTGTTTAGCTCCAGGATGAAACTTCTCCTTCCACTGCCTTAAACATTTCTGGTTGTGGATGTAATGCTCAAGAGTTGAGTAAGCTGATCTGTTGGGCTGCTACGGAAGTGTTTCTTAACCAATTGTAGTTTAGTGATTGGTTTTGGCCAGCTCAGAGCATGCACAGTTCTTCAGCCAGTACTGTACTTTGCATTATGAAAAGAAACCACAGCAAGTGGTGTTGCTGTCTCTCTTGCTAGGGAGGAGTTTATACATCCAAAAAGCAGTATGTGGCACTGGAAAATAAAATAACTGCAAAAATAAGGAATATTTGGTGACTCTGGTCTGATTTTTATAACAGTTGCCTACTATCTTGGTGGCTGGCCCTGCAAAACCTAAATTTGTGCTAATTTTCTGTTAGTATCACCTGGATGTGACTTGACTTGAAGCTCTGAGAAATTATTTTGTATGTGCTAATGTTTGTCCGTTTCGATGGCTAACAACTATTTCCATAAAAAAGAATAGCTGAATGTATCCTGGTGTAATTTCTTTGGCACGTAAATTGAATCATATGATTACATAGCCCAGATTTTACAATCATTGTGGTGCAAAAGTATTGGGAATTTCTGGTGTGAAGACTCAGTTTTTTCAATATGTATATGCTTTCATATATGAATATTAAATATGATCATATAATAGATTAATATATGAATAATCTTAATCATATGGATGTATCATATATAATATTTATATTACTATGAAAATTGCTTTCAGTCTACTGTGGTTCTTTTGTTGATAATGAGAAAAGTAAAGATAGCATTTACAAAAATGAGCTGACCAGGGCAAATAAAAAGGACTGATTAGACACACGCTTACAGTGATAAAATCAATGATCTGCATATCATGTGCTAAATCTTCAATGTGAACTGGTACAAGCCTAGTTCATAGGCAATTTTATATATACTTACAGTTTTTACCCAGAACTTTACACACAAAACTCCATGTTAATCTGTAAAATCAACAGCTTTGCATCTACAATACAGAACCAGAGAGTCTCTGTAAGATTTCATGCCTTGTTTTATGTTAGAGGACAGACTAACTCACAACTGTCTGACTCTTCACCTGGGAAGACCTATACAGGTTCTTTGGGTGCTTATGGAGGGGTCGTATGGTGCAGCTTCTCCTACCCTGTGATGTGTCAGGCAATCTGCAGCCAACATCCAGATGCATGCCACACAGATTGTGTGCATTCAGCTTTTGTGTCATGCATCCAAATGGTGAATGCTCCTGCCTGGACATGAGCTCAAGCATCCACATGTTTTGATTTTCTTCCCAAGAGAATGCGAAGGAAATGAATTGTTCCAATGAGATGTGTGTGACAACTGATTGTTCTAAACAAAATGTTCAGATGGGGATGATGCATGGACTGAGGGAATGATACCTGTGTCAAAGGACTGGGAGTGTTATGGTGGCTGAGGAGGATGTGTTAGGTAGTGTAGTACCTGAGCGTGACACAAATGACATATAATGAAGGTTGAAGACTGTACTGAGATGGAGTTTGGTTTTCTTCCTGGCAGCCTGGTGATGTAAATGTTGACTGATTCCACACTTCAAATCTGAAACTGATATTGAAATACTGAAAAGTTACTTACTTTCTCATTACTTTGTTCTTTACGTATACTTTCTCTACAGCTAATATTTATGCTATCATCATAATGTATTGTTGGAACTCTTTCTGCTATTAATGATCATGTTATATAAAAGATGGAGCGTGAGGGTGTAGTTGTGAAGGGATTTTGGTGAATAGTATGTTTGCACCTATTAAGAGAATGGCAAGAGTGGTTTCTGATTTTGGGGTAGACAAAAGCAGCCACCTCAGAAGGAGCTCAGAGGAGCTATGTTTACCAAAGAACAACAAGCCTTGAAAATGCACTGGAAGAGAAAGTGGGACGGGGCTTTGGTAGGCATAGGTAGCATCTAACCTCATATGTAATGGAATGAGTGGGCTATAGTTTTGGGGGAAAGCATTGGAGAGCTGGAGATATATTTAGGGCCATACTTAAAGTCCTTAAGGTTCTTTACTGCTGAGTTCTTGGCCGTATTTGTTTTAAAAATCCTGTGCCTCCCTGGTAAAGGGAATAGGCTGCAATTCTGTAAATTCATATGGAACTCTGAAGTGCTGTTTGCTTTGGAGATGGTTAAAAAATGAAGGAAAAGGCTGTGTGAGTAAGCATTTACCACCTCTGGCCATCTGGATGAGGAGGTGTCAGTGTGGTGGCTGGCAGCCAGTAGCAATTCATGGCCAATGAAAAGTAATTGTTCTTCATGCTCTAGAAGAGAATCAAGCAAGGTTGCTTCTTAAGTTATAGTTTACATCTTTCATTCAGAGTAAGCATGCAAGAATAAAGCAATCACTCTTGTAATGCAGACTGTCCGAACAATTCACAGATGTGGTCTGTTGTGCTGGTTTGAAAACTTACTAAATCTGGCAAGGAGAGAAGGAATTTACTATAATTAATTCAGTAATATTGATGTACTAGGTAATAGGTGGCAGTTACTGGTCATTCTTTAAATCCAGATCATCTCAGATCAAGGGAATCTTAATTTTTGTAAGGATGTCCTTGTTGAGTGAATGTTTCTTGTTCAAAAAGGCATCGTCTAGTCTTGCCTCAAGTTCTGCTGGCAGAACATGATGCACAAAGTTTTCAACCCTACAGACCTATCTAGCAGTAAAGTAGACATGGACAGTATTACCTGCAAACAAATATGAAAGCTGCATGGAAGAAATGTATGTCTTTTTCTCATTGTCTGGAGAGGAAGCTTGGTCTCCAGTTAATTTTTGAGGCTTCCTCTTGGGTTGTATGTACAGAATACATAGAGAGGAGTATTAGAATTCCAGTGCTCTTCTCTTCCAAAGTATTTGTAGGTAATGATCTAATTCATAAACTGAAATATAAACTTGCAACATGCTTTCTGCTTCCCCAAAGGTGAAAATTGTTGGAAAAACAATACTCTAAAAGCAAGCTTCTAGTTGATTTAAAGTAGTTTGCCTTCATATTTAGAGTAATTACCACTGAAGCAATGAGTCATTTTGCTTCCATCAAAATTACTGCATTCAAAAAAAGTATAATGCAAGGTGTTATTCCTTATGAAATGCCACATAAATTTAAAGTGTTTCTTTTGAAGCCAAAGTGATTTTTTTGAGACTTGCTCAATAGCCAGCAACTGAAATCTGCAAGTAAAGAGATCGCTCTTAGCTTGAGGCAGTCAGCTGCCTTTAAACTTAATTTCCATGGGAACGGTGATCAGATTAATCGAAATAAGGTAATTGAAGTTTTATAGAAAATAGTACACGATCTTTATTCAGGCTGATATTGTTTCCATGGAAACATCAGGGAAAAGGGTACCTTGCAGCCAGGCATTGAGCAAATGATTGCTGCTTTTGTTGAGGTTAAGGGTGACCTGTTTGATGTGTGTGTTGAACCCTTTAACTTGTTTGTGCTCTTATTGAATAAAAATGTAGTACATCAGGTAATAACTGGGCAAAAAAAAAAGCAAAAAAAAAAAGATAGATTCCTGTTTGAAATCAAAGCTAAACCCCCAACTTTCCACATATAACATGTAACAGGTTTACTGTTTCTTTGAATAAAGGCGAAGTTGTTTTGCCATGTGTGTTCACCTATGCATACCTATGCTTATTTGTGCCTTTAATAAAGTGAAAAAGTGCACATCCAGTTTCTTGAAGAAGTTGTCAGGCATAGCTTTGGATGGTGTAACTTTGTAGGACAATGCATGTCAAGTTAGTATCAAATTGATGGGTTAGTGCAGTTGTGGTGAAATACAGATTATGTGATGTTTCAACCAAAAGTATTTGTTATAACTGTGGCTAGTAGATACTTACTAGGAAGCAGACAGCTGGTAAATGTAAATAATCATTTTGTCCTGAAGGCTATTGAATGGATTCTTCTGTGATAAATACTTAAAAAAAAAAAATAAATCTTTATTTTGTACTTTTGTTACAAGTTTAACTTTGTCAGAAGTTTGAACATTTGGACTCTAGCATCTTAGAGTTCCTACATCAAAGTTGCTAATGTGTTTAGTAATAGGCACTTGTGACTTTTCATCTATATTTTCATAAGGAAGTCCTATTCTTGTCATCAATTCCTACTTTCAGCCCATTTTGTTAAAAATAAGAAAGCAATTGAAAAATCAGTTTCCAAAGTATTGATGAAATTGACTTCTTGGCAGTTTAGTCTCATAAAAGCTGAAGAAGTTGGGCTGATATCACAAACTTCTAAGAAGTATTGTGTACCAACCAACTATTGAAATGAAAAATGAAGCAGATGAGCTTATTAAATCAGGTGTGAAGTGTTGTTCTATGACTATTACTCAAAACTTGTGAATAAATCAGTGCTTTGGAATGTAAAAAACCTTTGTTTTAGGTTAAAATCCAGACAGAGGCATTTTTTTGGATCAGTGGTAATTGATTTAAAGTTTCTGCTGGGAAACCTCCAAAAAGTAGCAGAAACAAAGCCAAAATGTACTGGACATAAAAGAAGTAAATCAGTCCTTCTAAGACAAATAGTTTGTAATTTCATTGTTACTGAGAGGGCAGTGTACAAGCTTAGTGGCAAAACTGGTACAGCAGCTTGAAGAGAAGAAATCTGTGCTCATACTCAGTATTCTCTTGTCTTACAAAGCTCATACAGTATTTATTTAACTGAAGTGATACATTTTTTGTCTGTGATACAGAGGCCAAACAAAGGTCTCATAAGCTGCTCAGAAATAGTAGTCAGATAAATCCAAGACATGCAAGGATAATGTAATTTTAAACTGTTTTTCTACAATGTTCTTTTCCCTTGGACCACAAGTTCTGTGGCAGAACATGTGAGGGAGTGTTTTAAACAAATCTTTTTGTTTGTTTGTTTTGTTACTGTCTTGGACTACTTTTCTTTAAAGATCAGAAAGTCATAACTACCCAAAAAAGCAGTGCAAAAACATGGTTAACAGTTAAGAAAGATAGGATGTGATAGTTATAAAATCTTTCTGAAGCATAGAAACTGATGCGGTAAGACTTAATAAAGTTCTTAAAAATAAGATTTTTAAGAAAAAAAAAAAAAAACCCGCCTGCTTCCTACCAGCAGGTTTTGTTATTGCTTACATTAACTTTCCTTCTTGTTTTGGAAATCCTGGTTGTATCCATTCTGTAGCTAATCCTCGTGAAGTTAATTTGTAGTGTTTAGTAATATGTGTAATATGACACACATGCTCACTATTCTTCCTCTTTTGTATGAAATACAGGCTTACACTCAAAGTTTTTACTCATCTTTTTGTGTTCCCCATCGCTTCTCCTGTGCTGTCTTTAGCACTTCTGGTTTTTAAAATTCTTTCTGTTATCTCTATTTTAATACCTTTTTTTTTCCTTTATAAAGCATGGAAAGAAGAGAGCAGCATAGTATTCTACATGTGCACTATTCCTTTTGGCTTACAGATAGCACTGTTTGTATAGCAGTGTTCTCTTAGTCACAGCTGTTTCTGTGTATCTGTGTAGAATCCAGCTCTTGCTTCAGAGGTGTAGGGATGTCAGTGGAAGTTCACTTCAAGCATAAATTACACTGAGAGCTGTAGCATGTAAGCATTTAAGTACCAATGCTATCCATGATTACATGTGGAATAATCAATAAGGTGCTGAAGAAATAAGATTTAAAAACATATAAAGCATAAGGCTTACTCATCTATACAGATCATAGAATCAGGAAATGGTTTGGGTTGGAAGGGACCTTAAAGATTACCTGATTTCCAACCCCTGTGCCACAGGCAGGGACACTTCCACTAGACCAGGTTGCTTCAGGCCCTGTCCAACCTGGCTTTGAACACTGCCAGGGATGGGACATTTAGAGCTTCTCTGTGCAGCCTGTGCAGTGTCTCACCACCCTCACAGGAAAGAATTTCTTCCTAATGTCTAATCTAAATCTGCCCTCTTTCAGTTTAAAACTATTTCCCCATGTTCTATCACTGCACGCCTTTGTAAGAAGTCCTTCTCCAGGTTTTTATAGGCCTCACTTAGGTACTTGGAGGACTGTTAAAATGTCTTTCCCTGCCAAGGATGGGTAATTTACAATGGACAATTGCTCTTGACTTCAATTCTTCATTGAATAGCAAAACCTAAATGCGTAGATTCACTTTAACAGTGCGTCTTCAGCATGGTGACAAAGTCCATTTCTGTGCTCCAGAGAGAAGGGTTTCATGCCTCTTTGCTCCAGCTGAAGCACTGTAAGGGACCAGTGGTGTAAAAATCGTTCCTGTTCATTTAGTGACAGTTCTAAAAACATTGACTTGTCTGAAGTTAGAGCTGTCTTGAGTTAATTTTCAGAAGAAACACTGGTGCCTCAGTGGCCCAGAGTTGCACATGTTTACATGTATTTTGCAGCTGTCTTCCCCATCCCATCCATTTTAATGAGACCCAGCTTTTCCAGAGCATGTTCCCTCATGTATGTTTTCAGGCTGCATCTATTTCTTATTTGCTAAATAAGGATTGGATTAATTCGTCATCTTAGGGACATTAAGATAGTAAGTGTATAAAGGTTAAATATTGGTATATCATGTTAACATGACCATATAAATTCCTAAGGAAAACATTACTCTAACCTAGTTGGCATGTATTTGTGAAGTTATGCTGTTTCATTACATGCAAACTAGATGAGATACTTAACCTTTTATACTCCACCAGTGCTGGAGTTTGAGGCTATTGTAAGAGTTGCCAAGTGTAACTTGCCTCAGGACTCTGATCTTGGCTGCAGAAGCCCCGTCTGGCACACTGAGTGATGGATATGGCCACTGCTGTTCCCATTTTCAAGTCTAACCAGTAGTGAGGCTGATCATCTATGCCACTAGCCCAGCTGGCCAGAAAGGCTACCACAGGCAGAGAAGTGTCTTTACCCATGTAAGCACCAGTGGTGCTCATGTAAACAAAAAATCAGACAGCCTGGTCCCATTTATCCTCTGTGGCTGATCAGGGATGAAGTTCACCACTGAAAACAGGTGCACCTTCACTCTCTAGATTTCTAAGCAGAATCACTTTTACAGATTACTTCAATACTTGTACAGGCTCTAAGTCCAAATTAAATAGCCATGCCTGGATCCTGGGCCATTTACTCGGCTGCTGGTTAAGGCTTTGAGTCCTTCTGGATATGGGTCTCCTCTTACTTGCTAGCAATTCCAGCTTAAAGATTGCCAGCAAAGTACACTCATGATTAAATTCAGTGGAAAAATAGAAGCACACCCTGCTCTCATGAGTTTCTGGACTTGGATTTCATACACAGAGATATATACCCACCAATATTATTAATGCAAAGGAATAAAACAATAGTCCGTTTTGACTGGTGAGTTCGGTTTCTTATTTTAATTTAATTATCCCTACTTTCAGTCACTGGTGCCCTTCTTGATGAATCTTTTTGTCAGCAAGGATTTACTTTTGTTTCAGAAGTAGGCACTTTGTACTCTCCCCTTCAATTTTAGGTTTTCTCTCTTCTGCCCTGCTATCTTTCTCCATCACCTTTCCTAGACCTCTAACATGAAATTGTTGCTCCCAAGAGGAGATTTTGGACCTTGGAGCCACTGAGTAGTTTCTGGCTGAGTGTCTCAGATACAGTGTAACCCTTCATGAAGAACATGATATTTACTAAGTGGTGGGGATGGGGGGGAGGGGCGGCAAACAGGCTTATTTTGTTGGAAGGTAAGTCTGTATTGTCTCCCTGTGTCTAACTTGTTGACTTTTGCTAGAAATCACAACCTGTACAAGTTAAATGCCAGCAATGTCAATTGCTTACAAACACCACTGCCTTGATTATTTTGACATTTACAAGTTAAAAAAAAATACCAAACCTGCCAGTTATAAGTGCTGAGGGTTATGTCAGGGATAGCTTCAGTACTGGTTTATATTTAGTATGGATATCATCTTAATAAAATCTTATATTTTAATGTGCCTTATAGATTGGATTTCACAGAAGAGAGCAGTTTTTGTTGCGATTTCGTGATTCAATAAGCCAGTAATGACACCACAGATATATATGGCTTTAATCAGGATCAAACCATAAATCAGGGTGCAGTTCTGAATTTTTAAGTCTTAAACATTCTAGGAAAAAAGTAACCCGTGATTGTAATCGTGTTAATCAGGATCTGAAATACTAAGCTGGTATGTTTAAGTCCAGTATGTCATTAAAGGCTAACTACAAATCATACCATAGCACTTGCCAAGCAGTATAATACTTGTAGATGTGTGCCTATGCTCTTTCATCTTGAAACATCCATTTTCTACCAGTTTCTAACTAATTCTAACTAATAATCTGGCTGAGTTTTAGTATTGTCTTTTCCCAAAGGGAAAGTAATATTTTCCTCTTGCATATCAGGTAACCACTGAGTAAGACCTATGGCTTGATCACATTTTGTGTCCTGCTTCTGCACTGTCTCTGTTTTCTGAATATGTATATTGATCTTTAAGCTTATTAGAACTGGATTATTTTCTGTTTATTTTTCTACTGCCAAATGAAATTTTCTTGTATGAGAACTTTAATTCCGTTTGTGTTATGTGTGTTTCTTCTCCTTTTATTATTAACACTTCCATAACCATTCTGTCATAGCTTCTCTGTGGGAATATTGTGCTTGTTTTGAATTATTTTGGCTTTTCCACTGGTTTTCTGAATCTTTAAGAATGTAGGTAAGAATGACCTGTCATACACTGAGGCGGATCATCTGAAGATGGATACAGTTAGGAAGTACTTCAGTGTATTTCAGTTGAACTGAGTTCAACTGAATTGAGCTGGATCAATTTGTGATTTCTTGTTCTGTCAATTGAAAATTGATATTTTTGCTTGATATAAAAGGAAATGTGTTACCTTTGGGTTTTTTTCATGTTATCTATCATCTATCTATAAAAATGTGGAAAACCACAAGTGGTTAATGATACTTCTTCCAATATTGGTTCAATTTTTGGTGGTTTCATATTCAAATGCACTGTAAATGATGATAAATTTAGTTTAGATATTGAGGAGAAATTCTTCACTGTGAGGGTGGTGGGACACTGGCACAGGTTGCCCAGAGAAGCTGTGGCTGCCCCATCCCTGGAAGTGTTCAAGATCAGGTTGGACAGGGCTTGGACCGACCTGGTCTAGTGGAGGGTGTCCCTGCCCATGGCAGAGGGATTGGAACTAGGTAGTCTTTCAACCCTAACCATTGTATGATTCCATGCTAGCTAATGCTTTGGTTACATCCTACTTAAAAAAGGGGGCTGGGTGGAAGTTTCTGGTTGGAAACTTATGAAATCTCTTGGCATTTCAGTAATAGATATTTTTGTTTCTCGTGTCTATTTTTATAGATAATTACTTCTTGAAGAATAAAATGGCTAAAGTTATTGCTGTATTCCTTTTTATAACAGTAGGAGTACCGATACAGCTCTTTTATCTTTGATACTGTTGTCTGTCATTGGGCAATTTTTGCTGTTTTCTACCAGCTTTCCAAAATTTAAAGATATGTCATGGCTGTAATTTTGCACATCTGTGCAAATACATTTGTGTTACCTCTTCCAATGTAAAAATAAATGAGTATATTTGCTTTGATTTGAAGCTTCCTGTAAAAAGGGTTTGCATGTTTGGATGATTTAATGCAAAAGCCTCAAGTGCAATGGTCTGAAATGGTATGGGGAAATGGCAGTAAATCCCTCCTAAATTGCTGCAACATTTTTCCTATATTTTGTCACTATTTTTCATACTCCTCTTTATCCTACAACACACATTCCACTTCAGTGTTGGTGTTTTTCTGTCCTCTGCAGGGAAGGTTGAGAATTAGCTGTGTCCATTAATACTATTGTAATTATCTGATTGTACGTATTTAGGAAATTTTATTCCTAACACATCTTTCTATCCTCTTAAATAAAATTCAGATACTGTTTTAATCTTATTTTTAAATTAAAATTCTTAGTTTGTTTGTATTAGTTGATTATAATCGCTTTGTCTTATCTCCATTTATTTTAAATTGCAGCCTGGCACCTGGCTGTACTGTGCAGGCCTCAGCATCTTCTGCTCTAATTCTTCTGAAGTGCTTACTGCAAGTCTTCCACTCCTGTTTTTTACCAATCTTAGGGTTTCCTTCATATCTACGTATTTTCTCCACATTTTTCTATTTTTCTTAATTTTCACCTCTGTTACTGTTATTCCCAGAAACAAAAATAAAACTGCCTTTATGCCAGGTGTAGTAGGGAAGATCATCCTTTACTAACTTTTTAATTTTGCTGTCTGTTTTTAAAGATTTCACAACTGTATATTATCATGTTAGCTGTAGTTCTGGAATTTCACCAGAGATGTGTGCCTGTCCCTCATTTTTCCAAGTTCCACTTGATTTCCTGTGATCTGTTTGGAAACTTTGCTGTCAGTCACCTATTTTAGAAGGAGGGGAAGACTTGAATACAAAGCATGCCCTTGTAGGCATTCTTCCATGACCATGGCTTCATTAAAAAGCATTTAAGGAAATGTTAAATCTCACACTTGTGGCTTGTCCTACCAATCTTAAACACTTTCTTAGTTTTACTGATTGTTTTCAGGGTTTTTTTTTGTTATGCTTTGCTTTTTAACCTTGACTGTAACCAGGCAGTGGGAGAAGGCTGTTCTTAGCTCACTTGTCTGTTCTTAAAGGCTGGTGGAGATTTTGCTTTGCCTGTTGTGTTTAAGCACCCACGTGTGCTGCTGCTTCTATTTCTGAGTCTTTCTTGCGCATAGTTGATACAGGGGGAGTCTACTACTGTTAGCTTTTGCATTTGAGATTCTTCAGCATTATTTCTTTGCAGGGATTGAAGTCCCTATGCTTTTTAATGTAAAACTGACTAAAAATAAATTTGTAGTTTACATATTTGAGTATGGCTAATCCTTAGGATCTGGTTTTAGTGTTGGAAAAATTCAGAAATATTTAATCTGTCATTTTATTAGCATTTTGGGTTGTGATCTAGTGTGTGTAGCACGTTGATCTGGTTGTGCGTACAGTGGAATTCTGCCCTGGTGGTGGATGCCTTAAATGAAACGGGTTTTTTTTCATCTTTTGCATGCTTCAGAATAGCTACTTTTAAAGAGTGGCAGATTTCTCTTGAGGTGTGTGATAGGCAAACAGAAAAGTAGAAAATAGTAATTAAATTGTAATTGTGTTTTGCATGTGTATGAATGCCTAAAAGGTTGGGTATTTTCATCCTAACAGTAAATTTTTCATACATATGTGCATACAGCTTTTAGTGTCATTATAATGTCAAATGTAACTTCTAGTGGAACAACATGATGTTATGAATTAAAATGAGAGTTTGTTTAGTTTTGGTTTTCTTTTGTGCATCTGTATCATGTTGCACAGGACATAAAAAAAACCTGAACAGTGAGCTACAAGTTTTCCTCATATCACATAAATTGTACTGACCCCACTAGATGGTGCTAATTGATAAATGTATGTGTGTGTGTGTGCATGTGTGTATATATATATATATAAAGGTATTTAATATTAATCGAAAGCATAGCTGTCCCTGTCTGTGATTAAATTTTGTGGTTTGAATGGGTTAATTCTGTATCATTGAGCTGTACAGAAGTGATCTCATCAGTATTGCTAGGAACTTGGGGAACCTGAATTGAATTGGATTAGGTCTAAGTTGCATTGAGTAGAGGCTGTAAGGATGATGTTTACTGTATGTCCTAAGCAGAACTAAACCAAACTCTTCATGATTTAAATTTAGCAGGCTCTGCCTGAATAGCAAAAGTGAAAAAGCACAAGACTGTGTCAAGGTTTCCCAGTTTGTTTGTAGCAAATTCTGGGTTTGGTTTTTTTTTTGGTCTACTTTCTTTACTTAATTTTTAGTTGACATTTCTGTAAACTCTTAGTTATGTGGGGTTTGGTGGAGAAAAGATAAATCTATCTGACAACTAGAAAAGCAGTTTAGCCTTTGTGTTAGAATCTGCTTACTTGGTGAGCAGGGTTAAGAAAGTTCTTTCTTTTGGATTCATATTGTAAACAGAACAGTGAAAATTGGTTTTGGAAAAATGTCTGGAAATTAGGTTCATTATAATGATGTAAAAATAAAGACCTTGATTCAAATTTGTGATGAGTGTTTAAAAACAATGGTATCAGGAACAATGAAGATTACAAAGCATATCCTTAATGAGTAAAGGATACTTGTGGGGAAATGAGAACCTTTTAATGTTTATATGATTTTTCTGTGGTTTTGAAGGAACAGACAAGGCATTTATTGAGTGAAATATTAAATCTAAGCACGTATTTGTTTTGTTTCTAGCACCTAAATGAAATCTTGAACTTACCTTTCAAGAAAGTCTAGCAGAAATGAATTGTAGACTACCTGCTTTTACTGTGCATTGTTCCTTTACCTTCCTAGCAGATTTCCATAGACAACTTTCACCTTTCAGTTCTGTCATACTTTAAAGCTGCTTCTTCAGCTGTATTTATTTGACAAAGCACAACCTTACAGTTGTTTATTTGTCCGAATAGCTTCTTTATTTGTAAAAGTGTTCTTTTTAATTAATGGTTGTTTTCTTTCCTTTAGTGCTATCTCCTTATTCTTAGCAAGTTATCTCTTTTGTCCTCTAATTCAGGCTCTGGAGATAATTTAAAATGCATGGGTATTAGTATTGGCACAGAAAATATTGTACATTTATGTCTGAATTCACTTTATGGCTCTTCCATTGCTAATCAACATATCAGCATAAGGCAGTGGGAAATAATGGAATATTGGGAGGTTTTATTTATTTGCTGAATTAGATAATAAAATTTAGTCGCAAGTCATGGAATGTTCAGGATTACAGTTTTCCTTGCTATGCCTCAGCAGTAAGATGTCAGTTGTTGCTGCTATATTTTGTGCTTAGGATTTCAAACAGTGATAGCTTCCAAAACCCAGTCAGTCAGCTGTTGGCATGATCTTTGCTGTATATGTTGTAGCTGCATCCAGTCTGTTTCTTTCCTTTTCTAGTTCATGTTTAGTAGTATAATTACATTTTTCTCTCAACTGTTTTTTTTTCTTTTAAATATGCAAATCTGATTTTCAAGAGCAAGAATGAGTATATTTTTCTGTAGTAGAGAAAGCTGGTTTTTCTAAGAAAAAATCCTCCTCTCAAATTCATAAAGATCTTTAAAGTGCCACTTCCCAAACGGAGAAACACTTTTGCTGTATAAAGCAGTAACATTATACATGTGCTGTTTAAAAAAGGTTTGTCATAAAGCTAAAGAAACTCTCACATTTCTTAAAATCTGAGCAATATTAAGACTTGAAGAATTTTTTAATTTCTGATGTTTTTGATAAATTCTCTGGATTATTTGTTACTCATAATAACAATTCAAACTAATTTTGCAGTTCTGTTGCATTACTTACATACTCAGGTGATACCTAAAACGGATGTATCAATAGAGTATTTAAGTGAAAAAATTTGGCAGATTTCCTTAAAGAAAGAAAAACAAGTCTATTGTTGGAATGTGGAATTGAAATGCTATAGACATGTATATTTTTTTCCTGATTAATCCAAGTTTATTAGTGTCTTGAATTAAATAAGTTTTTCCTCAAGTTTTGTTTTTAGAATCATTGTAAAACCATCAACTGTTTGATAGCTGCAGTAAGGATTATTTCCATCTGTGTTTAATTACAACTGTGCAACTTTATTGAGTACTCTCTCTCAAAACTGAAGGGCTTCAGTGGGAGTTACAATTCCTTTACTGCTTGCATCAAGTATTCTTTAAGTAAAAGTCTATTTTTAAAGTAACTTAGACATATTTCCTAATATAATTGTCATGTAAACAAATAGTGCAATTGGTTATAAGTATCCCACTATCAATAGCTGGAATATCCCAAGATTTAAGCTTACAATATTTTTTTCTTTCTCATTAGAAGTCATTTTAGTAGTATTGGCTTGAAAACTAAGTACATTCTGTGTCCGTGTTAAGTCCTTGTCTTCTTTTTAGTGATGAAGAAACTGATGTTTAGTTCCTTTGGTAATGTGCTTTGAAATTCTACATTAAAAGTGGTGTCATAATCCTGAGAATTGTTATGATTTTAAATTGCAGTCGTTGTATATTAACTTTGATGGTGTTTTTGTATACATGATCTATTTGCTATGTCTGCAGTACTGCACAGAAAAACTTCCTGACAGTTTGGTCAGGACCTTTAATGAAAGATTCAGTGTATTGTGCTGTGAGTGATGAATCCTTATCCTTGTTATAATGAAAGGAAGAGAGAGAAATAAAGATATTTATGCATGCCCACTTCAAATTCTGTGTTTCAGAATTTAAGAGAATGCTTCATTGCAAAAATTATACATATTACTGTAATAATACTGGTCATGGGTGGGCAAAGATTGCCAGAGTGGTAGGGTATGAACAAGAGGGTGAAGAGCCACAAGTTGGAAAAAGCAGTTTGTGACCTGGAATCCTGAGTTCTGTATTGCTGTTCTGAAAAATTTCCCTCAAACTTTTACTGAATTTAAGATGTTTTTATATAGGTCAGTGTGTGCTTTTGAAGAAAAGAATTGCTATACTTTTATTTTAGCAAATTCAGACTGGTACAGTTCAGACTGGTACTTCATGGCTTTACTGCTCAGATTTTGCCTTACTTGAAAATGTAAGGGTAATACACTAAAATTGTAGGGATCTTTCAGCATCCATGAACTTCAGTTTGAAGAGTGCTTGTTTCAAAGGAGAAAAGGTTTGATGTTGTTCAGTTCCTGCTGTTCAAGGACTACATGTCCTTAGCTGACACAAGAGAGTGGCTTTATTCAAATTTGGAATTGTTCTGTTGCTTCTTCCTTTGGAAATGGGGTTAGAAGTACAGAAAAACAATTTTGAAAATACTGTATACAGTAGTCATGTAGGCTGTTCGGCTCTAAAGGATCAGGGAAGTTTATTTTGGAGTAAATGCAACTTGTTTGGCTTTGGTCTGAACTTCCTCTGTCTACCTAGGGACCCTCTTCCTATAAGCAAAGTCATCAAAACCTTTTCTTGTTACTGCCAAAAAAGAAAAAAAAGTGTATTTGAATGAAGTCTATGAAATCTCATATAATAGCAGCTTTATTTTATTGTATAAGGAACAATGAATTCAAAGTGAAAAGTGTTTCTTACAGAAAAACAAACATTTTAAGAAACTCTGCAAGGAATAACTGGGTTTGTAGCCAGTATTTAGTCTGTTTTGCTTAACATTGCAGAAATAAAATAGCTAATGCATTAGTCTTATTACCATATGCTTTCATATTCATTCAGGCCAGATTTTTCTTATTCTTGAGTCCTTTTGCCTTTTTATTTGTATTTTTGTAATACAGGCTTTTAAAAATGATGGAAGAAAAAGGGCAGCATTTCACAAGATAAGTTATAATGGGGTTAAAATCACAAATAACCATGTTTAGAGTACTCTGTAATTGGAAATGAATAAGGAAATTAACATTTCATGTATTTGCTATTTCAGTCTCTAACCTTCTAGTAGTTTCAGGGTTCTACTTGAAAAATAATTACCAATTATATGAAAACTAGATGGCATGCTATGGGTTATTGGTAGTTAAGGAAAAAGTGTGTGATCATAGGCAGATTGTAAGTAAGGCCACTAATGAAGCAGACTGCAGGAATTACAGAAGGGAGCAGTTAGACTGATGAGAGGGCTGCAAAAACTGGGAAAAGATTGAAAGTGTTTGGGTTTAGCTTAAAAATGTCTGGAGAAATACCTAAGTTTTTGTGTTGAAGAGGCCATCACAAAGACAAAGTGAGTTATTGTCCCCCAAGATCAGATGAGAAGTGAGGAGCTGTTGCTGCTGTGGCTGCAGGATCTCAGAAGGGGCTCAGAGGCAGGTTAGAAGGTACTCCTTGCAGGTGCTGGACCAAAGTGTTGGTCTGTTGAGCAGTGGTTTGATTCTGCATGGCGAGGATGCCTGACTCCTGGTGTGTTGGGGTGTCCTGCGTATTCTTTGCACATTATTGGGCTCTGCTTACATCCCTGAGGTGCTGCTTAAATTGTTGGCAGAATACCAAGAGCAAGCTATTCATAAGCAAGCCTAACCTGGAGCATTTTGTATCATTAGGAATCTATAGAATTTACCTCTTGTGACTTGGCTATATGCAGAAGAAGTTGGAGGGGGTGTTGCCATTGTGTATATGGCCTCTGTCATTTTCAGTTCAGTTTCTATATGTGCAGACAGAGAGGTTGTGTTCATCAAGTTCAGGAAACATCTGTTCCTTCTGATGAAAGTGTTGGGTCATCCTCAGCTATCCCAAGAAGTTATACAGCACTCTAATTTAAATAGGTGGCACAGTATTTTCAAGGTACTTACCTGGTCTTGGTTTTAACTACACGTTAAGCAAGAAAATGTTACTTTTCCGTATTACAATAAAGAATGGATGGACTGTCATTCAGGAAGATGGTAGTGAAGTAGGAAATTAGTTGCTCCCCACATGATAGCAGGCTCATACTTTAGAACTTTTGCTTTAAAATTACCGTGTTTGGACTACACGTTACTGTTGAGCCGCTGTGCCACTAATCCCACACTTAACTGAACTCACACCTTTCTTATCTGTTTTTGTGCTCTCAAAATGGATAATAAAATGTCCTCTCTGTCAGGTGTATTTTTTTCTGCTTTTAAATCTTACTGACAGGTGAACAACTGCTTGCTTACAGTGTGCTCTTCAGATTAAGAAAACTGATTTTCTGGTGCTATAGCTGTTGCTCTAAAATGTTCCCAGTTAATTTAATTTTTTATATTTAATGGCTGTCTGCTTTTGAGCTAAGGAGGGAAGCATGGCATACGAGCATAATGGAGGCACTCACTGATTTTCTTTCATGTGCTTTGGTAGCACTAGCATGAAGATGTGAAATTCTGAAATTAGAAATAAGACATAGATCTAAGACATAGATCTGTAGGCATATCCCACTGCTCATGAAGTATGTGTTTGTTAAAAGTGTTAATACCTAAGTACTTAACAGATAATGAAGTACTTTTTCCATTAAAAAATTAATGTGATGGGAAGGTGCTATTTCAGTAAACTTTGTACTTGGCATAGAGAAGCAAGTGCAGGATCACCAGGCTCATCAGTTGCTCACTTAATGTCTGTCTTGGTTTTCTCAATACGAGAAGAGTGGAAGAGATGTGTTTTCATTTTACAATAAAAATCAAGATATGGGTCCTTGTGTCTCACACGACATCCTTGTCTCTAAATTGGAGAGACATCAATTTGATAGATGGACCACTTGGTGGATAAAGAACTGGTTGGATGGCCGCATGCAAAGAGTCATGGTCAATGGCTCAGTGTCCGACTGGAGACCAGTGATGAGTGGTGTCCCTCAGGGATCGGTGTTGGGTCCGGTCTTGTTCAACATCTTTGTTGCTGACATGGACAGTGGGATTGAGTGCGCCCTCAGCAAATTTGCCGATGACACCAAGCTGTGTGGTTCAGTGGATACGCTGGAGGGAAGGAATGCCATCCAGAGTGACCTTGACACGCTTGTGAGGTGGGCTGATGTCAACCTCATGAAGTTTAACCATGGCAAGTGCAAGGTCCTACAGCTAGGTCGGAGCAATCCCAGGCACAGCTACAGGTTGGGCAGAGAAGAGATTCAGAGCAGCCCTGCAGAGAATGACTTGGGGGTGGTGATCGATGAGAACATGAAAATGAGCCGGCTTCAATGTGCGCTCGCAGCCCAGAAAGCAACCATATCCTGGGCTGCATCAAAAGGAGTGTGACCAGCAGGTTGAAGGAGGTGATCCTGCCCCTCTACTCTGCTCTCATGAGACCTCACCTGGAGCATTGTGTGCAGTTCTGGTGTCCTCAACATAAAAAGGACATGGAACTGTTGGAGCAAGTCCAGAGGAAGCCACAAGGATGATCAGGGGACTGGGGCATCTCCCATATGAAGACAGGCTGGGAAAGTTGCGGCTGTTCAGCCTGGGGAAGAAAGAGGTTTACATTTGATATAAGGAAGAAATTCTTTCCTGTGAGGGTGGTGAGGCACTGGAATGGGTTGCCCAGGGAAGTTGTGAGTGCTCCATCGCTGCCAGTATTCAAGACCAGGTTAGACGAAGCCTTGGTTGGCATGGTTTAGTATGAGGTGTCCCTGCTTATGGCAGGGGGGTTGGAACTAGATGATCTTGAGGTCCTTTCCAACCCTAACAATTCTATGATTCTATAGGCCTGAGAAGTTGATTAGATCTAGTTAAGACAAAATCACATCTGCCAATGCCCTTGTGACATTGTCAGACTAGTTTCAGAACTGCTTCATCTGTGAGACTGCCACAAATAAACCTCTCAGTGCAGGTGTTCTGTCTCTTCCTGAACTATTACATTTTCTCTGTCACAATAATCTTCCTCATATGCCTCCTGCTCATCAAGGTTGATCAAGGGTGAAGGACAGAAAAATAAGTTAATGAGCCACAGTGTTAAATGACTGAGGAGGAAACTCTGAAACCACAGGTTTAAAAAAAATCTGTGGATAATAGGAATTTACTGCAATATGCACAGCCATTTCTTCTATTTTGCAATTTCTGGCTAGACAATAAAAACTAGTTATTTGGCTTGAATGACTAGCAACTCACATGATCTGTTTTTTTTAGCCAGGCTCCTTTTGTTCTTAACAAAATCAATACTTTATTTGATTTTGCTAGGTGAGAAAAGCTGCCTTCTTTCCCCATAAGGTTGCTTGTTTTAATTTCTGGGATGCTGTGCTTCTTTTATTGGCTTTAACAATCTTAATTTGTAATAATCCCATGATTTTTGCCATCACTGATAACTGGGCACTTCTGCCGTAACAACTCTGGCACACATAGAAGCACTCATAACCAAGTTCTTGCTGAATCAAAGTTCAAGCAGCAAGTGCTTGTTGAGAGTGTAGGTTGTGGCCTCTCCAGGCATTGCTGCTGATTTGCATTGATAACACTTAATTTAAAATAATTCCACTCCAATAACTTTGTAAATCTGTAGATAGCACACCATTATATAATTTTTACAAAATGTAACCTTGACAAGGAAAATGCGCTTAAACATGATCTAATCCAGCTCTATTACCACATTTTGTAACTTAGAAATATTACTGTTATTGTGCATATAGTTTGAAAATGTATTTCTGAAATTGCAATGCAATTAGAAATGTCTGGAGTTCTGTTTTGAAAATAGGGGATTCTGAATGTTGGGTAACAGACACTTTGTAAGTGTCATTTAGCACAATCCTGGACTCTTAGCAACCTTGTCTTTAAGGATTGAATAGATACTAGTGTAGATTTAGGTTGGACATGAGGAAGGAAATATTTACAGTGAGGGCAATGAGATGCAGAAACGGGTTGCTCAGAGAAGTTGTGGTTGTCCTATCCCTGGCAGTGTTCAAGGCCAGGTTGAACAGAGTTTTGAGCAAGCTGGTCAGATGGAAGGTGTCCTTGACCACGGCAAGGGTGTTGAACTAGAGGATCTTTAAAGACCATGATTCTATGCTTGGAGCCTGGTTTGTATGCTTTAAATACAACTGGGTTTAATCTTTGATGGATAAAATCTTTTAAACTGTCAGAAATTAACAAAATCCCATCAAACTCACTCTTGGGCCTCATTTGCTTTCTGTGAATGAGTTGCTTACTTTAAAGGAGTACTAAAGGAAGTAGTTACCAGGTTTAATCAGGGCTAGAAACATCTCCTTTTTCGAAGTGTAATAAGGTCCCCAGTTGTAACCCTTCTTCTCTCCTCTCTGAAGAAAGCAGCCTTTACTAGAAGATGAGATAAGACTAAAGCCAAGAAGTTTGCATTTTGGGGTTTCCATCAAAGAATCTAGATGCCTTTTGGGTTATTCCCTTGTTTCAGTTGCTTGCAGGGAGTGGAAACAAGTGATGCAAAAGCAGTTGCACACCACCAGCTGAATGATGCCTGTCCGGTCCCCAAGCAATAGGTGCTTTGAGAAAACATGATGCTATATGGTATGAGAGATCCCTTTGGCCAGTCTGGGACAACTGTCCCAGCTGTGTCTCCTCCCAGACTCGTGGCCATCCCCAGACTACTCACTGTGGTGGGCAAGGGGGCAGGGTAAGAACAGAGAAGGCCTTGGGGCTGTGTGATCACTGCTCAGCAATAGCTAAAACATTGCTTTGTTACCAATGCTGTTTTGATCACAGATCTATAATATACCACTGTACAGGCTGCTATGAAGAAAATGCACTTCCACCCAGCCAAGCCCATTACAGGAGACAGTCTGCAAGTTTTCTGATTTTTCAAATTAATTTCATGCTATAGTGATTATAGCAATGAAAAAGCTTATGATTCTTTTATCACAGTGAAAGTTGTTAGTTCTTAAGGTTATTTATTGTTGTTCTGAATGGGTTCTGGCTATTGTCTCTCAACTTTTTACACAGAAGTAACAATGAGAAACTTAACATGAGCTGGCAGTGTGCACTCGCAGCCAGAAAGCCAACCGTATCCTGGGTATCCAGAAAGCCAACCATGTCCTGCTCAAAAAGAGAGTGACCAGCAGGTCAAAGAGGTGATCCTGCTCCTCTACTCTGCTCTCCTGAGACCTCACTTGGGAGTATTGTGTGCAGTTCTGGTGTCCTCAACATAAAAAGTACATGGAGCTGTTAGAACAAGTCCAGAGGAGGGCCACGAGGATGATCAGGGGACTGGAGCATCTCCTCTATGAAGACAGGCTGAGAGAGTTGGGGCTGTTCAGCCTGGGGAAGAGAAGGCTGAGTGGAGATCTCATAGCAGCCTTCCAGTATCTGAAGAGGGGCTATAGGAATGCTGGGGAAGGATTCTTCATTAGGGACTGTAGTGGTAGGACAAGGGGTAATGGATTAAAACTTAAACAGGGGAAGTTAAGGTTGGATATAAGGAGAAAGTTCTTTCCTGTGAGGGTGGTGAGGCACTGGAATGGGTTGCTCAAGTGTCGTGGGTTCTGCAGTAGCAGTCATTTTTTCTCCTTAGTAGCTGGTGCACTGCTGTGGTTTTGACTTTCAGCCTGGGAGCAGCGCTGATAACACCAATGTTTTTTTATTGCTGCTTAGTAATGCTTATTCTGACCAAGGACTTTCTGAGTTTCATGCTTTGCCAGGGAGGAGGGAAAGCCAGGAGGAAGCAGAGACAGGACACCTGACCCAAACTAGCCAAAGAGGTATTCCATACCATAGCACATCATGCCCAGAATGTAAATCTGGGGGCAGTTACTCAGAAAGGCTAGATCACTGCTGGGGTTGGCCTGGGTATCAGTCCGTGGGTGGTGAAGAGTTGTATTCTCTTCCCTTGTTACTTCCCTTATCATTATTATTATTGGTGGTAGCAGTAGTGGTTTGTGTTATACCTTAGCTACTGGGCTGTTCTTATCTCAACCTGTGGGAATTGCATTCTTTCGCCATCTGGGAGTTGGGGGAAGAAGGGGAGGGGGGTGGAGGTGGGGGAGTGAGTGAGCTCTGTACCTGACTGTGCTTAAACCACAACACTAAGGAAGTTGTGAATGCTCCATCCCTGATGGTGTTCAAGGCCAGGTTGGACAGAGCCTTGGGT
This sequence comes from Agapornis roseicollis, assembly GCA_002631895.1. NCBI lineage: Eukaryota > Metazoa > Chordata > Aves > Psittaciformes > Psittacidae > Agapornis > Agapornis roseicollis. Next base: position 341,312 of record NDXB01014386.1, read on the forward strand.
GACATGGTTTAATGTGAGGTATCCCTGCTGCCCATGGCAGGGGGCTTGGAACTATATGATCTTAATGTCCTTTCCAACCCTAACTATTCTATTATTCTATTCTAAGTATTTCTATGCTATTAGCTGGTATTTGAATTCTTACGGACTAATACTTCAGATCTTTGAAACAAGGGCTTGAAAGAGTCATCCATTGCGATAAAACTCTTTTGCTGTGGAAAATTGGGCCATAATTGAGGTATCTGAATATCTGGTTTTATGTCTTCTGAGGCTTGTCTAAAACTTGTAACATTCTGTACTGTGTAATCAGTTTATATTTGAGGCAATTTAATATTACTATGTGGAATAAAATTCTCTTCGCAAACTTTGAGTAGTTAGCTATGATTTATGCATTTTTATTTTGTCTTTTCTAAAACACGTAAGGCTAAATTCTTAGCAGTGTTCTATACCTCTAACAGTAATACAAGTCAATTTGACCTGAATAGAGCATGATTTAAAAGCTCTACATGTTCTAAGAAAGTAATTTTTCACGATGGCACATTGGGTATTTGAAATGAGTTGTCATTTCATTCGCTGCTCTGCTTTCCTACACCTCATGTGTTCATTGCGCCGTATTACTGCAGAGTTGTTAATATGTTTAACATCATTAGTATGCCAAAGTGGCAATGATAAATGCTTTAAGAAGGTTTGGGAACAAATTAGTAGTTTTGCATTCAGTGCATATTTTTGTGCTGTGTAAACAGGCTTGCAGACACCCACTACACATGAAGAAAAAAATTGGCAATTTTGTCTGGTTCCTTTCATCTGACACAGTAGGGTTCTGGGAGGAGAAAAGGAGTGAATTAAACAATCTTGTAATTAAAATTCTACATCAAGCAAAACAGGCACACTCTTTCAGCACTGGATGATATGCAGTTATAGTTGAATGTTTTCATCATTGTTTCATTGTAGCTCATCGTTTATTTTTTCCTTCTAAAGTACTTTGTTTTTCCTGGACTCAAAGTTGTTGGTCAGTTTAGACAGTGACCTTCCTATCTAGAGTTAATGTAGTACTCGTAGTGATCAAATGAAAACCCTAATCCTCATCTTGAAATATCACTGTGTAAATGTTAGGACTATTCATAAATATGTCCTTTGCAGTCATGAGTACCTTGGAATGATTTTGATTGCTCCAGTTACTATAGAAGCAGGACAGAAATTGCAGAGGAAGCCAAAACTAGCATTTAACTGTTTCACTAGTTTCTCTTTTGCTTTCTTTCACCATTATCTTTACCTGTTGACATTTCTTAATATAAACATGGTCCTTTTTGTAGGTCCTTTTTGTAGTAACGTCTCCATGGTTTGTGGTGTGACTAATGAAGTTAAAGACTCTTTTACAAACAGTACATGAGCCTGAATCTTTTGTGGACAGTTAGCAGCCTCTCTGTATAAGAGAGTTTTTCATTATGTATTCATGCAAGTGGGTAAACCAATAAATACAGAAGCTGCATGGTTTTTCTCAGTACTTTGTTTCAGACATTCTTGTTGATCTGTTATGAAGAATATAATGAAGAGAGCAGTCAGGAAAAATGTTCTGTCTACTGTTACAGACTTTGTGCAACAATATACTCAATGCCTGTCTTCTAGACATGTCTTGTGCTTTGTATGTGTGTTTTTATTGGCATCCTAGTTCTGATCAGGAGTGTGCTTTTTAAAGCAATTTCCCATATTCTAAACTTACGCTGCTTTGGTTTGCATCAGCATCCAGTACATGAGATGGATTCCTTTCTGCTGAAACGAGGAGGTTAGCTACTAATGGGGGTTGAGCAGGCAAGACAGGACTAGCCTAGTCCAGAGTAAAGCCCCAGGAATCGTACGTGGCATGGTGATTAGGGCCTCAATGCCAGTTCTTCTGTTGCATTAACCAAAGATGGTGTTGCATGTTTTCATGCTTGCATGATAGCCGAATTTTGTGCATGCATGTATCTTATCTCCATACTGAGATACCTCATCCAGTAAAGTCATAAACAAGTGAGGGAACGTTTATGTAACTAAGAGGAGGATATAAGCCTCTGATGTTTCTCAAAAGCTGGTTCACTGTTCCAGAATTACTATCTGCCTTAGAATGATGGTCAATACACTGTTCTCACTGTTCTCTTCAGTGCCTACTGCCGTGATGGTGTCATTGCTGTAAAAAAATCTTTTATCCAGAGGTGTTGACACGTCCAAGTAGTTTGTGACACCCCTGCATAGTTGGCAGAGTATTTCACAGATGTGTGTGATGCTTCTTGTGTTTCATGTGCTAGTATGGCTCACTAATGTTGATACAATGGATTTTTCTGTTACGCTTATGTATTATATGCTTACATGCACTTATTCTTTACCAATGCCAGTTGCTCTGTCAAAAAAGACTAAGTTGGTATCCTATTAACCTTTTGCCACCTTATTCCTTAGTTACTTTTGATTATTAGTTAAAGCTTCATTTTGCTTTGGGTCCTTTCTGCATTTTGCTACCTCTTGTTCTCTTCACCACCAATGGTTTTTGCATAGGCTTTTCAAACAAGGCCTGGTCTCTTAATGTTGCACTTGACTACTGCAGCATAGTATGTCTTCACAGTCTTGATTGTTTGTTTTGTATTCTTTGCTAATTCCTTTTAAAATTTAGATTGATCAATCCATGTAACAAGTAAAATAATCTGGAAGAAAGAAGGTAAACTTTATTTTAACCGATTGTGTACATAAAATTTAGATTTAGTGTTTGCTCAAATAATTGAGATGTGTAGTCATTAAGTACATACTCAGAGCGTATTCATATGAGTATAAGCATATGAGCAGTAAGATAGTTCCAGGTGACTTAAACGTTTTGATTGTCAATAATATTTTGTTAGAAAGTAGAAAAAAAGGAATTGGAAGCAAGGAAGCTGGAAAAATTTATTCCTTCCTTCCCCCCCCCCCCCCCCCCCCCCCCCCCCAAAGGGGGGGGGGGGACAAAGCAAA
>NDXB01014386.1:344408-380741 GCA_002631895.1 Agapornis roseicollis
CCCCCCCGCCAAGAAAGGTGGGAGGGTTAAAAAGGACAGAAAGACAACGCTGATGTGATATAGGGAAGCAGGGATAGGAATGGAGAAGGTTGTAAAAACTGAAAGACAGAAATCTTAATGTTCTTTTTAGATCTCAAAATTATGTCTAATAACTAGGGTTCCATATCTGGTTTGGAAATTTATTTCACTTTGATGTACAGAACGTTTGAGACTTCATTAATTCTAGCAGTTTTCTGCATCTTTAGTATAGCTTAGTGTGGTTGATAGGAAACTGTTTTCCACAGCAGTTACAGGAAACTACTTTCTATTTGCCAAATCTCTCAGTATCTCTTTTAAAACCATTCTGTTCTTATGCATGAAGCTGTAGAACGTCAAGCAGTTAAAGACTGTATTTCTTCAGCTTCAGAAAAAGGAGCTAACATGTCTGATACATTGCATTTCTTGGGTGGCATCATGTTATGATGAAAATACCCCATTTTAGAATGCTGTTTTAAATTTTCCAGAAACTTTGTAAGTGGAGAACTTTCTAAAAGATAGCTGTTAAATCTTGGATTTTAATACTGATAGGGGATATCTTATCTGAAGCCAGGTATGTGTAGTATTGTTCTGTAGAGCCTTTCACAAAAGTTCTGCTTGCACAACTGTACCAGAGCCCACTAAGTAATAATAAAACTATTGTTGCATTAAGGGGGTTCCTTCTCAGAAGGAGCTGGGGTGCTAGAAACTGATGGTGATATTCTGTGTACATGCTTATCGCCATCCTCTGTTGTTTTCAGCCGTATGATACTGGAACTGTACCTGGAAATTAAAAAATCCAAAAGGAGAAATTAGGCTTTTTTTGTAGGATTCTTTGCTTAAGATTTTTGGGTTTCTGACTCAGAAAACTCCCTGTGGGTTCTTAAAGAATCCAGGCTGGAGACACTGCAAAAAATGTATTACTGCTATACTTCCTTAGCGAAAGCTTAATTCAGTCTCTCTGGGCTAATCCAGAAACAATTTCCCTTGCTTACAAATGTGCCAAAAATTGTATAAATTTGCAAATGATTATTTTTCCCTCTTGGGGCATATCTTCACAGTAGGTTGTCAGTTTTTGGAGAACCTTGTAAGTCTTCCCAAAGTACCCTTACAGTGAAAAGAATAGGTAGTCATAAAAAAATAATAAAACCCCAAAACCCCAGCAACTTAGTCATCTCTTCAACAGAACAGTTTTATATGTTGTATTTACAATACATAACTCTTGCTTTACAGACTTGGTCTCATCTGTGAAGAGATTTTTCAGGGTTCAAGCCTTACACTTGAATGTCAGAACTTAAACCAGATGTACTATATTTTTATTTTTGAAGCGTGATACAGTCCTAGATCCCCCATACATTCCACACGTTTCTGTTAGAGAGGAGGCAATACTACTAAAGTTATCTGACACAGAATATAAGTAAAGCCACAGAATAGAAGATAAATTTGCCTCTTGTGTTAAATAGAATTCTTTAGAATGAAGCTCAAACAAATGATTGCAAATATGAAATGTTTCATCCTGAGTAAGTAAATGTTCTCTCTTCTGCTACTTTGAATCCACTCTCATGCTTCTCTGAGTGTTTCGGGATGGTTTTAATTTCTGTTAACGGTTTAATTTCATTGAGTAAGATTTTTAAAGGAGCAAAGTACTTGGACCACCTTATGCTGTTTTGCTTTTCATTTGTGCATTTGCCAAGCTCACTGTCTTCCTTTTCATCAATACAGTCACTTAATCTAGATGTTTACATTTCAAATTCTACTTATGTAAGAATTGAAATTTGGAAATATAATGCTAGGTGTGCATATATTAGCATGATTTTAAAAAATTCAGATTCGGTGAAATAATCAGCCGAAAGTCCACATGTAGGGAAGCTGCCAGAACATTTGGCTGTGCGCACAGTAGTTTTTCTAAGGGTGGTTGTCATAAATGTAGTCATTCCTCACCCTCAAGTCTGAGAAATTCAGAGGGCACCAGGTAAGTTTGTAAGCATGCTCTGTCATCCTTGAAAGGCAACAGAAGCAACCTAGTCCCTAGTGACTAGGAAAAGGCAAGTGCTGTACCTGTCTACAAAAAAGGCCAAAATACAATATGGGGAACTAGAGGCCAGTCAGCCTTACTGTGATTTGTGAGGAATATTAGAGACCAAAACATCTTGGAACACATTTTTAGAGATGTGGAGAGAAGCTGCCTGAAAAGGCATTATTGCTTCAGTGAAATTTTTGCTTTGTCAGTTGAATCACACCAAATCTCCTGTCTCAGTGCATTCAGGAAGCTATTACACTGAAGCGCTGAGTCCATTGTGCATACACAGTTTTACAACTTTTTTTTTTTTTATTCCAAAAATAGGTTATGCAAGAATGTTTCAGTGTTTGCTTGTGTTCTGTCCTTTCATTTCACTGCTAAACACACCTGCAGGTTGTCCAGGCTAAAAACAGCTTCCTCAGCAGTGACACTTCCAATTTCTGTAAGAAAGCAGAAGATAGCATAGACAACTGCTTTTAACCTCAGAGTTGATGGGAGTTCAGCCTGGATAAAATCAAGATGTTGACTAAAGCGATCAAAAAAACTGAAGGTTTTCAGACTTTTGATTTATTATGCCTTTTAGTTATGCAAGTTCACAGTCTTTAATAAATCACAAATTTCTGCTAAATTCAGGGAGCTGCAGCTCCTTGCTTTATTGAGTTTCTATGCTTTATGAGTTAGACATATGAAGTTGTCCAGTCACTTACACTTTTGGTGACATCCAGTATGGATTAGTCTTACTTTGCTCAGTAAACATTGTCTACGTAAGCTGTGTAAAGTTCAGACATGTTCTGGAGATAATAGCGCCTTGCATTTAGTTTCCAGATGAGGTACCAAACTTGCTGTTTGGAACACATGATTTTACAACTTAGCAATTGAGTGACTGTGTTGTGTTCATGCTTCATCTTGATGTTTCAGAACTTTGATGTTCTTTAAGTAATGATCTATAGAAATAATCTTACTAAGATAACAGAAATGATGAAGGAATTGGTGAAGACTTAGATCTTGCTATGCCACATTGCATTAACAGAGTATTACTCTGTTTTTACTTCAAAGAACCTATAGTTTAAATGAGTAAAATCGTACATTGACTTAGAAAATGTAATGAAGGCACAGCAGAAGACAGGAAAAATGGCAAGCACAGGTTTCACTGACATGGCTTTATCTTGTGATGGGTGTAGTTGTTAGGAGTGCAATTTAAATTCAAAGGAAATTTGGGGAGAAGGTTTAAGGGGCCCTGGGCAGTGAGAGGAGTGAGTGCTGCCAGGAGTAAATGTAAGTGGAGAAAAGCAAGTGTGGAGAAAAGGGGAAGGCTGGAGGGATCAGCCAGTGAAAAACAGTAATGATCTAGTCAACTATGAACATTTTAAGTATGCAAAGACCACTGGTCTGTTTGCTCTTTAAAGCTGGCCTTGCTGCCTGTCCCGTTTCTCCCACAGCAGCTACCTGGAGAGGTTTAAGGTACTGCTGGGGAGGTTTAGGGTACCACTGGGGTTCCTGCGCCCCAAAGACATATGGAACTTCCCAGCCAAATTCTGCACCCTGCAGCCTCTGCCAGACCCAGTTTTCCCCTCCTTGCCAAGTACAGAAGTCCCTGATTTAGCTCCTTCTGCAACTCCTCCAACCATCTGGAGTCCATGCCTCTTTCAGAGCAGTGGAACTGAAATGAAAATAGAAGAATGGGGTGTGTTTGCATCAGTTCAGACTACCGTTGTCTTCTTTCTTTATATTTTAATTAATATTTGTACATCTGCATGTCTTTAGGAAAATAGCATAAATAAAATTGAGCGTCTAATATAGTACTTTGTGCCATTCTGAAATAACTTTTGAGAAGCTTGTTAAGAAGCTTTAAAATATTTTGGCTCTTTAAAGCTTTCACACTAGAAGGATCTAAATTTTGAAATGCATAACTTGTGGAGGAGGAAAGAGGGTGGGTATTTACATGGTAGTGTGTCCTTTTCCCTTTTGAAAGACCCAAAGCACACTGCATTTTTAATGTTGATAACTCCTTATTAAAAACTTTAAATGCTCCTCAATGACTTCACACTGCTGAAGGACTGCCTTTTTCTTTCAGATGTGTTAGAATTCTATATTAGCACTATTTTGCCCTTATTTCTGAATTATTTTAATGATGGTAGCCATGCCACCAAGCTGTCTGTCAAGATGTGGGTGGCGGAATATTATTTCACTTCATAAATCATAATTTACAGGGGTTTTTATATCCATCTTGGGGATAAACACTTTATGCTTTGTGTTTTCAGCAGCAATATAAAATGTAATTGATACTTAGAGCAATATGTTAGAAACATGGACAGAGAAAGCCAGGAGAGAAAAATCACAAATGTTTAGTTTTTCTGTGGGTTGGTCTACATACTGAGCATTTTTTCCATCTGATTTCATATTCTTAGCACTTCAACAGAGGATGATGATGAATTACATTTACATGCTGCCTGTAGGTTACTGTAAGGATGTTTCTTTAGTTACAGACACTCAACAGATCACTTAGCTTAACAGGGTCATTCTCTACCATTTCTGGTGTTGCTAAATAAACTTATCACTTTGTACCATTGTCTTCCAGATTCATGAAAAACTGCATTATTATGAAAAACAGAATCCGGTGCCCGTACTCCATGGTGCAGCAGCCTTGGCAGATGATGTAAGTGTCCCCTGCTGAGATCACTGGTACCAAGCCTCCCAGAAAACTGTCTGCAAGCAGAACTCCTCATAATGCAAACATATGAATGTTATCCTCTGAGCTGAAATCATAAGAAGCTGCAAATGTTTCCAAAGGGGCTGTCATCACTGGGCTTGTTGCTGATATTACTTTGATTTTCATTCATTGGCCTGTTATAAAAACATTGCATCTAGATAGCCTCTTGTTCTGCTTTAGTAACTACGTAATAGAAATTACAGGTTGGAACTCTACAGGGAGGGGAAAAGCTGTCAACTATTAGTGTTTTGAGAAAGTCACAGACAAGAGGAATGTTTTGGAAAAATAAAGACAAATGAGATAGCAGCACTGCTGACAGAACATGAAAAATGACAGATAATACTGCAGAAATGAAGCATATGAAATGCCTAGGAAGGAGGCTTGTTAAAAAATAGAAAACTATTTAAGAAAAGGTACAGTAGTGATTTATTGATACTGGAGCTTTCCAAATTACCTTCATAACCGAAGAATAAATTGTAGAAGTGGTCAGCATTGATGGAGTAGTTAATTTCCTGTTACAATAATTTTTATTTTAAAGAAAAAAAACTAACCTGCCATTTCTTGCTATTTGGTTAATTCTAGGATTCAGATGAATTGGGCATACACCTGTATAAACTATGACTGAACCTGAGGTAGGCCAGGGTAGAGAAATGTTTAATAAACGGTGGTTTAGGTGAAATCCAGAAATCTTTGTTGTATTTGATGACCTCAGGTTGCTTTTTGGAAAAGGCAGTATGTATTAGGATCTGTTTCCAATATGGTATGTTTGAAACTTCGCATGCTTTATAGATGTTTTAAAATCTTTACTATCTTTTTATATAATTAGTAGCTTTTGATTTTTTTGATACTCATGAATGTTTAGATGTTGTGAATCAAGAATGGTAACATTTTAACAAAAAACTAGATTAAACATATTTGAAGTCTGTTGAAAATAGGATATAATATATTTTAGTTATGTTTCAGTAGGAGGAGAGCTATATCCTGTAACATACCAAATATAATAATGCATTAGCTTTACCATCAGGTATATATTAGTAATATTTTCTTAACCTTCAAGTAACTGAATAAAGTTGATAGTAATTTTGAAAATTAGAAAGCTGGTTGGAGTTCTCCTCCTTGAGTTCTTGGTGACATATTAATAATCCTTGTTAACATTTGTGTTATGGACCTCTGGGCTAAAATTCTGAATAAGAATCATTCTTATTTTTTGATGCAAAACTTAGTACTTGGTATTTTCAGAAATGCTGAGTAATGTCCTTATTTTTTCACCCCATTTACAACATATGCTTTTAGAAGTCCCCAAATTAAAGTACTCTGTCACTCCTCAGTTCAGAGAGGTCGGGGGTTTTAACCGTATGAATGTACGACTCTGTATATTTTTTATACATATTTTGTTTATAAAAGTTACATAGATATGTATGTTGGGACATTGAGTGTCTCTAGACATTTGCATACTTTTTGGCACAGCTTCTTTTTAAAGGTGCTCTTGCTGCTTCTTCATTTTTGCTTATTCGTAGGCAGGCAGCTGGTTATATGAGCACCAACCTGTAGAATGAGGATGTCCTTTGGCAGCTGAAGTCAGGCTGGCACACTGCAGGATTCTCTGTTTCAGTAGTTATCAGCAAACTTTGAGGAAGCTAATTTATGTGCAGTGGGTTTTGTAACTCCAAAGTCCATGAAGCTCCAGGATTAAAGTGCTATTCAAGTTTTGTCACATTTCTGACTAGTTTTCAGTTTCAGGGATTTAAGAGCATGTTGGTGATTGATATAAAGCACACTTCTGGTTCAGTAGGCTTTAAATTAACGTTTTCTGTTCATACTGATAATAACTCTTCTTTAGTTAAAGAAGGAAGTATTAGCAAATGAGTATTTCCTGTTTGATTTAAAATCCAAATTTGAGGTGCTTCTAACATAACCAAAACCTGTTTATGAAGTGTATTTTTATTCTTGTGTTATTTTTAAAGCAATTTTAGAGGTAACAATTGTGGCAAGGTTTCTTTTCTTATTTTCATCTTCCTATCTGCCATACTTCTCTGTTCTTACCCCCAGTGACCTTTAGGCTGAATTTCCTATCAAAGATTCTATTTGCCCCTTTTTTTGAGCAGCAGTGTCTGACTCTTGATTCTGTGCATGTGATCTAAACATTGCTGGAAGTATAGGTATATATGGCAAATAAGGCCTCTAGATTATTAGAAAGACGGTTCTGTCAAAAGAAGTTTTAGGACTTTCTCCAGAAGCTTTAAACCCCCAGGCCTTGGTGCTCCTCATCTTGTCAGGCTCACTCCATATGTGCCCCTCTCTCTTGCTTTGACTTCCCCTTTCTGTCATGGCAGCTGTTCGTGAAAAACATTAGTGAAATCTTATGGTTCCCTCAACAGAGAATCATAGATGTCCTCAGGGCACTTTTCCTGCAATCTTTGGCATAGGAGGTGTTCAGCATGCTATCAGTATAACTTGTACTGCTGGTAGCTGTAACAAACCTGGGCACTTCAACAACAACACAACAAATAAAAATCCAGTCCAAAACTCCTACAAGCCTATTTGCTAACCTGGAAACATGGCTTTGTCTTCCTCCTGTTCCATCAGTGGGGCATTACATGTGCCTTTCAGACTTACAACTTTATAAAACAATTCTTTAATTATTTTATCCTTGAACAAATACTTTTTACATTATGAGATTAAAAAGTTAAAGAAATAACAAAATATTGTTTGTTTCTTACTGATCTAAACCTTAAGTACCTTTATTTACATTTGCAGCCCAAAAGCAAATGCCAATGATGCTGAAGTTAATAGACATTTGTGTACAATTCATGTAAGAGAGAAATGCTGAAGCAGTCATTTTTACCGAGTGATTGCTAGTTTTTGTCGATGAAATATAAATTAATAGATTTTATTCTCTAGTGATGAGGAGTACAGACTAAAAAATGAAAAGAGAACCAAGGGGAACATATGTCAGGTACCTGCTCTCATTCCTGTCATAGATTATTTTCAGCTTTGCAGAGCTTTTTCATAGAGCATGCAGACTAGATTGCAGTCAGATTATCTCAAATACTTGGCTTTGTGTGCCTAAAATATTTCATTCTGACCTTTCCTATGATTCTATGATTCCTACAGAGATTGTTTTCTGTATTAAGACCGAATACTGTTAAGATTAGCATTGATGTATTGGATGGGCATTTTTATCTATGAGTTATAGTTAGAAGGCTATGGGACTGTAGGTGATGAATTTTTGTTTTGGTCTTTTACCCCTGTACTAATTTGAAGGTTATAAAAACCTACTTCTAGATTTGACTATTATATATAATTATGCAAAATATACATATATCCATTTATCTTGAAAATTTATACAAAATGAAAGCACAAATTTAAAAGTAGGCTAGATGAATAAGATTACTTGCTGCAAGTAGCCAACTTTCTTTGAGACGTTTTTATGGTACTGATTTAATGCAAAGAAAATTATTATCTGAAATAACTTTTTGGATTATAAGCCATGTAGCTTCAGAATTTTAAACTGAAGTTCAGTGTTGTGAAATATGTTTTAGCTTTTCCTTCTTCTGGAAAAATAGTTTGAGTCTGAAATCCTGCAGTAAAATATGCCTCTTGAGTCCAAATTAGTTGAGAATGTCATGATAAGGAAAACTCAAGAAATGAGCCAAATAACCGTGGGATTAAATGTTAGACTGCTGCTCTGTTGTTCACCAAACCACAATTCTGTAGTATAACCAAACATAAATTAATGATCTTGTTGTTAGGACATAGTTTGTGCATTTTAGGAGCTTGAATTGTTGATGATCTGCTATAAACTATATTATGATTAACTCGTTTCAGGTTTAGCAAGCTCCTTCCAGTGTATGTGTAAACATAATAAAAGGTTCAGATTGCTCGCACTGTAGGGGCACTTTGCTTTCTTATCCCAGTCCTAAACAGCACAGCTACTGTGGGTTTTTGGAAGCAGTGTGGATTTCACCACCTCATTCGAAACTGGTTTTTATAGACAGCGTCAAAGTTTGATCCAGTCATTTTTACAAGCAGTCCTTTGTCTGCACGCAAAGGACCATTCATTTAAATGAGTGCTGGGATTTGCCCCCATCACTATAAATCAGAATGTGATCTGGCTGCACCCTTGCCAGAAATGATTACTTGCGTTAAACTGAACCAAAAGGCCTGGCTTAAATCTGGTCCACCGAGGGCCAGAAAAAGAAGTGTCGGTTACTGGTGGTGTTTTTCTTCATGCTGGCTTCTATTTGAACACACTGGAAAGTAATAACCTTGAATAAGATAGATTCTGGATTGTCACTGATGCACTGGGTAAAACAATGCTTTACTAACGGTTTTTTGTGTCTATTCCATCTCCCACCCAGCTGGCTGAGGAGCTGCAGAACAAGCCACCGAACAGTGACATCAGAGAACTGTTGAAACTCCTATCAAAACCCAATCTCAAGGTGAGGACGTGTTGCACCTGCAGAGTGCTCTCTCATCATGGGTGTGAGCATCTGCTTCTATGGGCTGTGCAGAGGATTGTCTGCTTTAACAAATATGTGTGCTTTTAAGAAGGGACACGATGTTAATCTAAAATACATTGAATGTTGCCCATAAATTATTATGCTGTTACTGATATTTACGAAAGAATTCAGTGGAAAGCCATCACTTATTTACAGTGGGTATCTTAGAGGTCCCTTCCAACCTGCTAATTCTGTGATTCTAAAAAGTAGATACTTAATATTTGTCTTTTGCTAAATTTTTTTTCTTTTGCATCTGCTTCATAAATTTATTATGAATGTGCTTTTACTAAAAGATTTTCAGTCATGCCGTTGATTTAATTGCACCATGCAGAAATAGAGCAAGCTGAGACTTTGGACAAAATTCCTGATGGATATTATTTAAAAAAAAAAAATCTGATTTTGAGAACTTTCTTCAAAACTCTTGGGCTTCTCTGCAGTACTTTCATGGAACTTTATACCTTTTATCTGACAGTAGACTATAGAACCATTGAGTTACTGAGGTTTGGGAGGTTGTCTAACCAACTTGCTGCTCAAACCAGGGTGAACACTGACTTCAGAGCAGGTTGTTCAGGGCTTTTTCCCACCAGATCTTGAAAATGCCTGGGAACAGACACTCCACAAAAGCCCTGTGCAGTCCCTTCAGATTCCTAATTATCCTCCTAGTGAAGATGGTTTCCTTATATCCAGTCAGAACCTCCCCTGTGTATCATTTTTAATGCACAGTCACATTTTTTTTACACTCTAAAGAGAAGGAAGACCTTAGTGCTCTAGATGCATATCACAATGGTAATTATATGTGGCAGTTGGTAAGTTTAGAGGAAAGCTGTAAAGTGGAAAGTAGCTCTTTTTAAGACAGCTGCTTCCCTATATTCCCTGTAAATCACTGATCTCAAAACCCAAGACAGTATGGTATTTGCAGAGTGCTACAAAAAAGATCAGTTATGCCTACTTTTAAAAGATTTTTGCACAGTTGGTTATGCCGTAGTTTGCAAAGTGACAAGCTGTTTTTCTCTGAAGGCATGAGTAATGTCAGTGGTGTATTACAAGAGGAAGTGTTGGTGCATTAAATTGAAGAAATCCTAAGCTTCACTGTAGGTACTGCATTAGTGAATGTCCATGTGTATTTCGTACTTCTGAAGCCTTAGTGGACTGAGTCTGAAGACAGATCATTTGCCCCAACTGTGTCTCACCCTCTTCTTGCTTTCTCTCTCTTTCATTCATCCCCTTGCTGTCTTGCTCCGCTTCCCTCCATCAGTGACTTTCTCATTCAGTCATTCTCCCTGTCTGTTTCTTGGAAGCAGTAAAATACAATGTGATAATCTTAGTGGGATTCAGGGAAAAGTGCCTTACCCTTAGTGTGATTAATGTGATTGAACAACTGCAGCAACTTAGCAAATGTCTTTCTTGGTTGCTGAGCGAGATGGCTGGCTGCAGGCTACCAAGCCCTTTGCATGGCTGGAGTGCCTAATCCTGCACAAAGCACAGATTTCCCTGCCGTGCATAGCTTACAGGTGTTGTGTGCTTTAGGTGAAAGAACTGGCAGCATGTGTGATATTTTTTCCTATTCATTACCTTCTTCACCTGCCATCTCATGGCAAACATGCCTGGGAGAGATACTAAATTACCACAGCTTCCTCCTCCCTCAGGTTGACCAGGTAAGTGTACTGCAGAGGCTGTTTAATTGAGATTCTTCTACTGATTTCCCTGCTCTCTCTTGGGCAGAAAAGGAAGGAGGTTGCTGGAACTCAGTATTTCCAGTTCCTCTGCAGAGAAGCCCTAGAGTCTGTTCAGCTGTATCTGAGCTTATTCTGGAGATTGCATAAGATTTTCAAGCCTTTCATTATTATGTTGATAGCTGGAGAAGGTTTCTTTGTTTCTTTACTTCTTGATTCCTTGGGCAAATTGATGTCAAGAACAACTCTTTCTCACACATCTGAAATTATTTGGATAACTGGTCTGTCTTTTCCAATGATGTTGCATAGCCTTTATCTAAAAACTTGTATATTGCTTAATTTGGGATTGACTTAAACTGGCTGTATGCTATTCTGTGGGGGAAACTTATCCCTCCTGATTGGCTTCTAACCGCACCGTTAGCTGGAGCTGACAGGAGAGCTTCCTTACAGCTCTGCTCTAACCTTCATGGTGTGGTGAAGGATTCTTAGGATTAGTTCACTGCACTACATCACTTTTTCCACAAGTGGGGTTGTGTAGACGGACTGGTCTAGCAAGGTGGTTGTAACTTTTGCAGGTTTGGCTAACATGCCAAAAAAGGCTGGGAGAAGTTTCCAGCAACTGATTAAATTAATATTTCTATACTTTCACTTTGTGTTATAAAATTGTTTTGTTGAATATATGAGTGTTTGCATCTGATGACTGAGCTTTTAACAGGTTTGTGTTGTTTGTGGTTTTCCTCCATACAGAAATATTGTAACGAAGAAAATGGTTTTTCTGAGGCAGTTACATTTATCAGACCTGAGATTTCCAAATTTCCTAAAAGTAATTCCAAGGTTTTATCAGGTGCATTTTCTTTTGGGAAAAACAAAATAAAAACAAAACCAAAGCCAACAACAACAAAAACCAAACCAAACAAAGAAACAAACAAACGAAAAAACCAACCACAAAAAACTTAAGCATTTCTAGTCTTTTAAAAACTGGATGCAATATCCAGTTACACTGAATGGCTTGCATTTGGGGTTGTGTTTTTTTTTCCCCTTGTCTAAAATGTGGTATTCTTTACCATAATTAAATGAGCTAATAATGGTTGTAGTTTATCTTTTCTGATTAAAACAGAACTCTGGAAGTAGAGCAGAGCACGTAGCTCTGGGAAATCAAGTGGATTTGTTTATCGTGTGTGAGAATTGCATTTCCTTTTGGATGTAAAATATGATTGCAGAGTTCCATGGCTGCAGGCCAGCCACATCTATTGTTCTTAATTTTCAATTTTGAATAAAAACTTACAGTTTACATTATGTAAACCTGCTATACCTTAGTAAAGATATCAACAAATAGGACAGTATTTCTGTACCTTAGAACCCAAATCCAATTGAATGCAGTATTTGATTTTTAACCAGACCTGAAATTAGCTCTTTAAAGTGCACCTTGTTATCTCTCATTCAGAAAGCATATATCTTCAGCTCTTTTTTGTTACAACCGCATGTGTGCGATCAAATGTTTGTAATCACTTGAGGAAGATAACTGTTAATAAATACACTTCCAGGGGATAAGTATGCCAGTTTAAAAGCTCTGCTGAGGTGGTTGTTCAAAAGTACAATGAGAATTAACATGTCAACCTTAGAATGGTGGTAAATAACCAGAACTAGATGTACCAGAACTTACATTGTTGTGTTTGTGTTTCTTAAAGCTGTGAGGTATATGAGGATTTTATTTGGTTTGTATTATTAAGTTGCAATAAAATACATACCTTAAAGATATAAAACATAAGAGATACATAAATTCATGGTGGTGCCAGAGCAGCCTGTGGGCAGTGCTGTTTGGCTCTAGTCTGAATGGTGTTTGGACCTGTATGAGGACATGCTCGTGTGATTTGAAATGGTGGCAGAGCAGGCTTGGATCCACTTGCCTAGCTCTCTGTAAGTTTATTTTAAATTTCTGAAAGTGAAATTTCATACTTCTGCTGCTGTCAGTGCTTCCTGAGTATTGTAGCAGCAGCACTCACCTATAGGTTCTGTGTTGCAGTGGGACAGGCCTATCTGCCCCCCCCTCCAGCTCAGGTCTCACAAGACAGACAACAGCTTGGCACACCTGTACAGAATTTGCAGTACAAACCCTGCCTGCTGGCTTGTCTACTGACAGATGTTGAGATTTTTGTTAATCCTTTCCATTTGGTCAACATAGCAGCTCATGCTGTGAATTAATTGTGTATTAGATATTATGTGTAGTGCTACCATCTCCATTATAAGTGACAGGCAGTGTGGAATGTCTGTTATAACTTCACATGAGCAAGGAATAGAGGGAGGACTGTGTTGCAGCTTGGAAGGTTTTATTCTGTATAATTCAGGCTATTCAGCTGTATCTTAAGGTGGGGTAATTCCTGACCTGTATGAGAGTAAGTACTGCACCCACTCCTGAGTTTTTCCTCAGTTCCTGGAGTGACTTTTTAAGACTTTTATAATTCTTAAGGTGTAACCATGGATTAGATTGTTTTTAACCATATTTCAAGTATAATTTGCTAATTTTATGAAGGAAGCACTTAGGAGATGGATTTTGTTTTCAAGATTTGGGCTTTACGTTCCAGTTACACATCTTTACAGATTTACAATTATATTGTAATTACAATTTACAGATTTGGATTCACATTAAAGTTATATGACTTCATGTTTGAGTGGAAAACAATTAAGAACTTATGTAATATAGTGTTTTTCATGTGTAAAAGAAAGGAAGAAATGTTCCTTAGCTTCCTTGTCTACTGACAACATTAAAGTTACTTAATGTGTGTTGTAAATGCCCAACGTATGAAGTTTGACATAACACTAAACTTCTCTTTTACAGAAGGCTTAATTGGTTTTAATTATTTTATTTTTCTATGCTATGATGAGCAGAATATATAGTAGGGACATACATGAGGAAATTTTTGTTTTCTGGTTTAAAGAGGAAACGGCCGTGTGTGTGCTTCTGTAAAATAAAACAAATCAAAAAAACCCCCAACAAACCCACAAACCAAGAATAACAGCATAAAGAAATAAGTATTTTCAGCTTTATAGTTTATGATTTGGAGAAATTTTGGAAACTTATGTGACAGCAAACTGAACACATGTGAAGGGGGGAGTTGTACCAAACTTTGGAACTAATCATAAAAATTGTAAAGATTATGATCAGGTAGGCACCATTGCAATTGTGAGAGATGTCTTCATAGAGCAATTTGGCATTCTTAATGAATCTGGAAGAATTGCTTTTGTCTGAGAGCACTATGCTTTTTTAATTAGCTACATTCTCTAGAGACAAAATACTTCTTTATTGTTTTGCAATTGTATAAATTGGAATACATAATTAGATGAAGATTTATGATGTTAGCACAGCATATATCTAAAAGGGAATTTGATTCTGGATATTTTAATGCACATGTCGCAGTCAAGTTAGCAAAATAGTCTTATGTGTCAGTAAGGATGCAAATAGGAAGAAGGGGCACCCCAGTGACAGACACTAAGGAGGTGTAGTATGTATGACAGATGATCAAACTAAGAATGAAAGATTTTAAAGCTTCCAAATTCTCTTCCACTTTAACTAAAANTGCAGCTGTCAGTCACAGCGTGGAACCCCAGTGACAGACACTAAGGAGATGTAGTATGTATGACAGATGATCAAACTAAGAATGAAAGATTTTAAAGCTTCCAAATTCTCTTCCACTTTAACTAAAAAACTTTCTTGAATAGTAGGTCTCAGTTACTTTTCTAACAAACTGGTGGTAAAAGCTGTATTCTTTTTGGACAATGCCATAGCACAAGCTCATAATTGTTTATTTTCAAAATTATTTGAAATCTGAAAAACTGAAACCATTACCTACAGTAGTTAACATTTTGTTGATGTGGCTGTAAACAAAAAAGTCTACAAAACGAGTCTTTTAGTCCATTGAATACTGTTATCCCAATTATACTAACTTTGAGACAGGCTTGGGATATATTATTGTAATCTGACTAGCTCTTAACTTTGTGCTTATAACGCAGTTACATTCCTGATCTTTGCATATTGAAATGAACAATTTACCATTTGAATTTTAGCCGTATTAGGGTAAATATAGTGTGTTATAAATTAATATAAAATATTATCTTCATGATCATTGTTGTACTGGACAGAAAAATAATTATTTTAAAAGCTTATGCCACTGTGCTAGTATTGTTCTGAAGGATGTTTTCATTTCTTATGACCCAGAGGAAATTAAGCTTTTTTTAACCTTCTAAGAATGCCATGGTAGTTCTGCCTTTTTCAGTGGGGTTTATCTTCTGGTTTTGTGTGCTGAAAGGTTTGCCAGCTGCAAGTCTGAAACATAAGCCAGGCTCTGAAACAAGGACACAAGGCAGGACTGTGAATAACTTCAGTGCATCATGGTACGCAAGAATGTAAAGTATTTGGATCACTTTGGACACTGTACCTGTAGCCTTACAGGGAAAAAGTGATGGATGTACTTGAAGTATTTTTCTTGGTTTCTTTTTCATTACCATAGAATGAATAGAATTTTGGAAGTATTTTTAAGGTAACTTGCAGAGTGAAGGGAAAGCCACTCTTGGATGACTGGAAATGTTTTCAGATTAATTTATCCACAGACAACTTCAATGTGCTGTTCAGAGAAAATAAGGATTCTTTAAGTTGTTTTCAGTTTTTTTTTTTTAAATTGCTTTCAAATGGCAAAGATGCATACACCAGAAAATTGTAAATAGGATTTAAGCTTGCTGGTTTATCTGCAAATTATTTGAGGTGTACCTGACTTTCAGTTTCACAAATCATAAACAATTTGCATTTGTAAGGATTTTCATCCAGTAAGTACCTCCCTGGCTTTTCTTAAGAATAGGACTATGAATTAAACAAAACTAAAACTGCAGATAATGGAGCCAGGGCATTTTGCTTTTCATATGTTTCCTGTACTTGTTTTGTGGTTTTGTTGTTTTGTTGTTTTTTAAATATAAATAATGCTTCTTTTTACTTGAAGTATACCTTTTCCGTTGTTCTGTCCTGTTCTGTTTTTCTTGTATTTACTGGAATGTAAATACTGAGGCTCACTAGATTTGCACAGTCACCCAATAGACTGTTCTGATCAAAGTGCTACTTGCTCTATACAAAAAAAACCCCACAAAACCAAACAGACATTTTAACCCTTTATCAACAGAGCCTTGTAAAGCTGCATTACAGTCACTTGCAAAATTTGCCAGAATTTACTCTGCAGGAAACAGCAGGCATTTTTCTACAAGAACATTAACATACAAAGCTTTCAGAGAAAATATTGAGCTGCAATAATATAAAAGAAAACCTGGTTTTGCTTTGAAAACTTAATGAAGCATTTCTTATAACATGTAATTAAAAAAAATCTTAATCTAAACTTTGTCATCTTTCCAACATTTCCTTTCTAATTAGACTTGCTGAGGATTTTCCATCAGGGCTTTTTGCTGAAATACGTAGTTTCTGCAAAGTCAACGTTTTCCACTGGAAATTGTTGGGATTTGCCTACAATTGTTCAGGTTTTGCATCTGGAGAACCCAAATACGAATTTCAGGTTGGTTGACATCTGACCTACCTTTGGGCTGTTACTGTATCCGAGGCACTTGGAGGACCTTTTGGCCCTGTCCCCTTAGAGACCTGTCTTCCCGAATGCACCAGTGCTTTCTATTTTGCTCATGGCCCTGAGAGACTATTCTCCTCTTTATGAAATATTCATGAGCACACATGGTAACACAAACTACAGTATCTAGTAAGGAAGCATAATTTACCATTATGTATAACCATTTACTCATCAGTGGGCTTTGAGGTTTGCTGGTAGGACTGATTACAGGAGTTGTGCTCCTAAATTAAGAGATTTTTACCATACAAACCAGTTTGTTAATATGGTGAGCTGGAGTACATTGTATTTCATATGTCAACTGAAAAGCTACCTACCTAATCCTCATTTGCAAAATCAGATGCCATTAATTTCTGAATCTGCAAGAGCCTGCTTGATTTTTTGGATTGTGGACTGTGAAATATCAGCAGTGAGAGAGAAATATTTATTTTCTCCCTGAGTAATACATGCAAATGACTAAAAAATAATCAAGGGCCACAGCACTGATGGTTTGATAACACTGGTTGATGGATAGCTCATAGATGTACTGAGAACACCAGCCATGAAGCTGGGGAGACTTGTGTTGGCAAGCGGATGAGATCCTTCTGCCCAGTGTTTCCTGCCTTTAAACTATTTGCCTTTAAACTATTTGCCACTTTGGGAAGCCATCCATTACACATTTTGGCAACCTTGTTAGAGGAAAAATAGATTTTATTCTCAACTCTTTTCAGCTTTAGACTTTGACTTCCTATTTCCATTCCTGCTTGCACCCATAATTCAAAGGAGATTTTTATAGAGAACTTTTTTTGGGTGGGGAGTGCTGGGAGAATATGTTACTGTCTTTATTTTTGGAGTGTTCATGTTGCTGGAATGGAGTAAGTAAAACAGAAATGTAATAGCAAAAAGACCTTTTAAAAACAGCAAGAAAAACCTCGATTTTTCACGTCTGACAGGCAGCGAAAATCAGAAAGCAGTTGTGGCTCACTCCTTGAACGTAGTAGGAGCTGACAGAGCTTACATATAACTATGCAATATATTGTAACCATAGATAGAAAATTATATAAAGGAGATGAAAGAATAGTGCATGAATACATTTAAGCAACAACAATCATGTTACTCTGGAAATGCTCTCAGGTCTGATTCATGTGATAACTCAGCCAGTGTCCAATGGACAGCTTGTCTGTCAATCTTCTGAGACATATGGATATGAGAGTGCTTGCTGGGAGCCAACATATAATAAACAAAGTGATAGATATAATAAACAAAAATGGAGCCAGGCAGGTTGGCAGCATAAAATAAAAATTGGAAAAGCAAATCAAAGAAATTCTTTGGTTATGTATACAGACTTTCCCACATGAAGGAACCAGCTCTAACCGATTTAAGAATGTTGAATTGCATACACGTAACTGTAGCATTTACAAACAGTGCATAAAAATTGACAACATTACCAAAGCTGGTAATTTAGGAGGAGGAAAAAAATCAGTATGGATAAAATCATATCCCATTCAAGTATTAATTCTCTTCAGCTAGGAAAAACAGAGAAACTGCACAATATGAAGCAAATAGTCCCTTCTTTTTTTTAGTTGTCATCTTTGTATGCTGCTTTTTCCTTCAGTGTTGCTTTTCCTTTGCTGGACCATATTCTACTTGAACTTTCCATTCACTTTTTCAGCAGTCTCCTCCCTTCTAGTTCACTGATGAATCCACATTCTTTTAACCTCATTGATCAGTAGATGTTTTTCTTTTTAAGACTTCAGACAGCATGCTGTTGTCAAAGGCTGGGTCATTTGTAAAAGACACTTTTTCAGGGAGGGCACCTGCAACCTCAGCTTTTATTTTCCTTGTTTGTATTTTCACATAATTCCTTTGGGAGGGAGGGTGTCTTCATGTGTTTTTCAACCAAGAAAAGATGTGTTCTACTGCTGTAGACAATATTGTCGGGATGCTGCCACTTCTTCAAAACAAGTTGATCAAGAATTGCCAAGATATTGGAAGAGTGCTTGTGTCTCAGCATTTTCCACTCTGAAAAACATGTATTTGTGCTCTTGGAAGTTACTTGAATAGGGCTTAAAGCTTCAAGAACAGTTTAGCTATGTGAATCACATTGTGAATATAAAACAGATTTTGTTCAGATTCATCACTATTGATTTAAAATCAGAGCTTACTCTGCTATTATCCACAACTGAGGAAAAACATGGGCCTGTCATCTGGAAGAATATTAACACCTTTACCAGATGACACAGGCGGGCTGTATGTTTCTGTAAACACTGAGAATAGCTTGACTTTGGAAGCATCTCTAGGGGCTGCGAACAATGAGCCAGAGGAAGCGGGAGTCTGAACATGCAGAAAGTTCACTTCTCTCTTGCTGTTGCTGTCTGGCTACCAACTGCAGGTAAACCCATCAGTTCAGACTGGTGAATCTGAAATCAAGAAACTGCATTTTCAGGCAAGGTAATTACCCTTTTGTGAAAGGACATTCATATAATCATGAATAAAGTCCGCTATTGTAAAGAGGAAAAAGTAATATATACTGAATATTGATCCAACTGAGATGTTGTTATGCTGGAAACATTAATATGTGGTAGATATTAAGAACACAAAACCACACATCAACGGTATGTTTTAAATATTTAGAATCACTTTTGTAATCCCAACAGCATCAAAGTCATATTGAAAGAGAAGGGGATTTAGTTGCCAGTTTGACAAGCTTGGGCTAGAGGGCAACTCTGGTTTAAGTACAGATGGCACAGTTTGAGGCATGGAATGTCTTTTTCTCTTTTGTACATATGTAACTGCTGTCTTCTCACATAATATATCACTTCCAGGGATTTTGTAGAGATTCTAGGTAGGAAAAATATAATATCTGAAGGATGGAGAGAAGCAAATTAACCCTTGTTTTTTTCCCCATGAAGTAGCACACCCGTTGGTTTCCTGATCGCAACCTTATTTTTTACCATCATTGTCAAAGGTTTTTTGCCTGTGCCAATTGAATATTGTAAATTATTTTCAGTAGTACAAGTAGAAAGTGTTCATTTCTTTGAGAGTTAACTGATTTCTTTAACATTATGTACTGCATGTGTTTAACTTGGGAATTTTGTTCAGAACAGGAAACTTCAGATTTCTGTAGGAAAGTCATTAGATTATTGTGCCATCAGAATGAATAATACTGCTTTTCTGCCTGATAAGTAGTTGCTGTAGCTTGTGTGCTTACTCACTCTCTACTGCCAAAAAACCAGTTCAGTTCAGTGGTAGCCCAGCTACCCTTTGGTTGCTTGAGCAGCACTGTTGAGTTCCTCCTGCCTGTAGTTCCGTTGCTTGCTTTTGCTTCTAGATTATGCTTTATGCTTTAGCCACGCTGGAAAATTCAGCTCATGTTGTTCTTTTCTGTTAGTTGAGATGCTCATTCTTGCCTGCCTTCTTGTTATCTTGTTAACCCTTATCTTGCATCAGAATTAGGGTAACACCTATTCCTTTTGCAGGCAGTATTGCTGCTTAAGAGACTGCCGTGCACTACCCTTTTCTGATGGCTGTTTTACCACCTATTTCCTGGAGAGTGGAATTAGTGGGATGGCATTCATCAGTACATCAATATAAAGTCTAGTCTATGTACTCAAGATAGTAGGTTTAAAGACTAATTTTATTGTAGAAGAAAGGTTGTTCCTTCCCCACTCTTAACTAAATTGTTACCCTTCAGTGGGTTCAGTCTCCTCCCAGCTCTTTCAGCTTTCCTTCTTTGATATCTGCTGCTTGATGACTTCACTGGTTTGACTTTAACTTTCTGTAAGTTACTTGTAAATGAGTCCTTCCAGTCTTGAATATTTTTCCCTACCAACATTTTCATCTTGTCTTTTTGTATTTCTTCAGTAATCTTACCACAAAGGAAAACATAATATGGGTAGAGCTCTCTGGAAGATGAGCTCTCCCAGGCAGTTTCAGGGGCAAGTTGCTGTGGTTGCTGATGAAGGTACTTTTCTCCTCCAGTGTAACCTCTCTGTGCCAGTCTCAGTGGAAGTTACTGTCACCATAGCAAAGCAAAGAAGTGGGAGAAAATGTTCCTGCCTCACCTGACAGAGTTGAAGCTGAACAGCCAGGGAAGGTGGCTGGTGCTAGTGATCCAAGCTGTAACTGGGGCAGCAAAGTCATGGCCCATTTTGTTTCATTTGCTGACTCTGCTGCCAGGGGCAGCAATCTACACGATAGGCAAGGTAACCAGCAGCTGGTTTGACAGTGTCACAGTTTGCTCCTGCTGTTGGCTTTCATAAAAGTTGGTTCAAGTCCCTACAAATTTTATGTTGATAAATTAAATAAATCACATTCAAGATTTCCGTGCCTGTTGTGTTGTTTGTTTGTTGTGTTTTTTTTTTTTTTTTCCAAGTAACATAGGGAAAAAGTCTCCTTTTGGGTTTTTTTGTCAATTCTGTCCCTCTTCTTTATTTCACTTGCTGTTTTCTAAAATGTTTTTCTAGACTAGTAAATATAAAATATTTTTGACAAGTAAAGCTTAAGTTGAGATATATTTTTTTTTAACAATGGAATTAAAAAACATAAGGAGTTATGTTCATAAATTGGAGTCTACTTGTAATTTTACAGGTCTCAAAATATAAACAGAAGAAGAAATAATATAAAATTTGTCATTGTTTTAGAGGAGCAAAAATGTAGTCAGTGTGGGTAAATGATAGCATTTTTCAAAATATAGAACTGTTTTTATTAATAACAGTCTCAATTTAAATAAACATTTAAAGTTTTGGAACACTTTAAGAAAAAGAACTTTGAATGTTTCCACTGTCAGATTTTCTTTGTGTAAGTCGATAGTGTAAAATTCCAATTTATAAACTGTGAAATGATCAGTGATAGCTTTAATATGAAAAATATAGCACTAGTTATTAGACATTTCAGAGGCCTGATGAAAGTCTTCATTTCCAGCTAGATCATGTCTAAGAATTTAGCTGAACATCAATATTTATGTTTAGGTAGTGCAGGAGTTTGAATCATACCTTCTTTCAAGTTCTAAATATGGATCATGTTTACATTAGTGAATCATAAGCATAGAACTTAGAGTTGAAATAAAATCTTTTTCTCCAGAGGTGCTTAAATATACATGACCCAAATCTTGGATCATACATGCATAGTTCTGAAGAGCTGTTTATTTGAAAACAAAAACAAAACAAGCATCTGCACTTCTTTTGCTGCATTGTGATACGTAAAACTTAGTATCGTGGAAGTGAATAAGCTGATCACTTACATACAAAAAGAGAACATTACTAGCTTTACATTGCCTTGTACATTTACTGCACAATTATGCTGAATACATCTTGTTTATCATAGGATCCAAGTTTTATTTCTTGGCACTTGTAATTTGTTTGCTTTTAAGAAGTCCCAACCTCTTCTATGAAAGTCTAGTCTGAGACATAGTTTTTTGGACTAAGCATAAATTATGTTAACTGCATGGTACAAAGAAGCTGCTGAAGAAATGTCCTTTTGCTCTGTGAATATGGATATTCATGTGTTCAAAATATAGGGAATTTTTCTTGAGGACAGGCTCTAATCACTCCTATTTGAGCACATCAAGTGAAATCAAAATGGCTTTATAAGGCTTTTTTTTTGCAGATTAATTATTGTCCAATGTCTATGCTGCTGACTATTTCAAGAGTGAGTATAGTGGACAGAGTAGGGCGTTAAAAGAAGCAAGAAAGAAATCATAGCATGTTCAGTGTACAGGATGAACAAGTTTGTGATGACAGAAGCTCTTCTGGAAGCTACACTGAGAAAAGACAAATTCTGGCATTCATGCTCATCTAAAATATGCATCTTTGCACTGAAATAAAGTAGTACAACAGTTAGGGGAAGATATCTTATTTGAAAAATATAGTACTTTGTGATTTAATATGTGTTTTGGGAGGAGGAGGGAAGAGGTTGATAAGTTGCAGTTGTGAGTGAAGAAAAGCATCATAAATGAGACATTGATTGGCATTGGTGTATAATACTTAGGCTACATCACTGTGGTGTCCAGGAGTCTGGTCTGGCAGTCAGAGCAGGGAAGTCTCTTGTTAACACTGGTGGCATAATTAATTGTAACACTGGACAGAATCTGTTTTACAAGTTTCATTGTCCAGGGTAGGTTCTTCTGAATGTGTTTTAAATTGTTGCCTTTTACTCTGGAAGTGGTGCATTAGATTATATTCATCTGTTTAT
Source organism: Agapornis roseicollis (assembly GCA_002631895.1). NCBI lineage: Eukaryota > Metazoa > Chordata > Aves > Psittaciformes > Psittacidae > Agapornis > Agapornis roseicollis. The sequence continues at coordinate 367,112 of NDXB01014386.1, forward strand.
CTGCCTGGTTTTTATCTGCAGTTTTTAAACTGCAGTATAGAACCTCATTAAATTGAACCAGTTCATGAATGTGCCTTAGCTTTATGTGGAAAAGCGTAATTGAAGAAGACTAGTATTAGAAGTCTTAACTGTAAGTAGCCTGAAGTAAAAGCAAACACTACTTTTGTTTTAGTATATCTTTGATATTTCAGATCCATCTTAGAGGGCTACATGTGATTGCATGGTTTTTATGTATGTAATGCTTTATAATACACCTTTCTAGGAGGAACCGTAATTGGTAGCCTGAGGTTTTTAGCTCAGATGTAAAGTAAAACTAATCTTTGGTGAAAGGGAGCTGGCAATTTCTAATAGTAATAATACATATTCATAACTCTTTCTAGGGAAGAATACCAGAAATAATTAGTATGTTGAAATGGTTTTATCAAATTGTACAATATGTGTAGAAATTAATAGAATAATACAAATTCTCATGAACCAGGCATCATTGTCCCCTGTGTTTATTTTATTGAAGACCTAAGTTCACGTTTAAACTTCAGAATTTCAAGATTACCATATGCTTTTTGCCTTTGGCTTTCGAAATGATAGGTTGTGGCTTTGCCTAGGAATTGTTTTCTGTCATTACAGTCTCCTCCACTGAAGAAAAAAATCTTGGAATACCATAACGGAAGTGTCATGCTTTTTTAAAACACTTGCATTATCCTCAAGAACATACATTTTCTGGTCATTTGTGTACTCACTCAAATAGTACCTGCCTTTTATTAAGTAGAAAGTAAACTGGCATCGGAGAAATGTAGCCATTTTCTGGTCTTTGTTAAGGAGTTTCTTCTTAATCATTATTGTAATTGTTACAACAGACTTGTTATTACAGTCATGGAGTTGATATATTCTGTGTCATCCATGTCAACAATGTTGATGTGTTCTGCTTTATCCTAAACATCTCAACATTTTCCAAACTACTTTATTGTCAGGAAGGTTATCAATATGTAAATTGCTTCTGCTATTCAGACAACAAATTTTGTTATAATGATTCTTTGAGAAAAAAACCAGGCCAAGATATAAAACATACAGGGATTTAGAAGCAACTGCTTGGAAACAGAAGCATCTGAAAGCAGTAGATGGAATTATATGTATGGCTGTTGCTGTTATTCCTGTTACAGTGCGTAGTTTATATTACAAAAGAAAAGCATTACTTGAACATTTTTTACCAGTTTAAAAGGTATTAGAAATAATGAAGTCTGTTCAAAACAGAGAAGAACTTCAAGCTCTGTATCTAGAAGAAGCTGTGAATTTTGGATTATAGCTGAGATATTTTTTTTCTTAGAGCCTTAGGGGAATGATGTTTCTTAACTCCCTTTGACTTTGAAGATTTTTATTACTTCACCAAGTTCATAAATTATTTTATTTTTAAGACTGAACCTTTTGTCAGGCTTTGTTAGACTTTTCTTTGAAAAATCTATTGTTTGAGCTTTGCATAAACTGGAGACGCAACAGAGAAAGAAGAGAGGCAAGACATGTGGCACATGATTGATAAGGACCTGCCTAAACCAAATCACTTCAGCATTATGTTCCTAAAACTCAATCATGAATTCCACAATAAATTAAAAATTCTTAAAATGATTTGGAGCATATATGAAAGGGATCCAGTATCCACATTACCTTCCAGAGCTCCTCTGAAGGGAATGGTTGGGCAACAGCTTGATATCATGCATCTCATGAACAGAAGTGCTGAACGGAAGTACTTGAAGATGCTTATTTTGCTTATTTGTTTCATAAGACTGCTTACTGTTTTGTAGAAACTTTTAATGTAGGACATAAAGAATGATGTTCTTACTTTAGGAGACAGGTTTTTTTTCCTGTTTGTAATAATTGTCATTTCAAGCTAATGTGCAAAGCGCTTGCTGTTTTTGTGTGTTTTAATACAGTGTTCTGTGTCCACAATTTACTAGATTGTGTATATGAAAACATACTTTATGGAGTTGTTTCCTCAATTTGACATGTGTTAAAATCATATATATGAATTATTGTCAATCTACATGCGTCTTGCTAGTAGAGTTTATAAATAATATCCTCTGCTTTGTTTTTCATAAACTTTTCAGATGTCAAATAATATACTATTAATATTTCCAGGCATTGCTCTCTGTACATGATACTGTTGCTCAGAAGAACTATGATCCTGTCTTGCCCCCCATGCCTGATGATATTGATGAGGAAGAAGATTCAGTTAAAATAATCAGGCTGGTCAAAAACAGAGAACCATTGGTAAGTAATCCTGTCCTTTGTTTTGAGGTTTTGTGTTTGTGCAGTAGGTGGGGACTGTTCAGATAATAAATGGGAATAGGTAACATTAACTTGAAATGTGGACAGACAGACATTACGTGTGTTTGTTCATAACATTCAGTAATACCTTTGTGAATTCCATTTGCTGTCTTTATTAGGAAAGCACATGAAATGAATAATAAGGATTTGTTCATTCATGGTGTTTGAGCATTATATACGTGGGCCAGACTGAGCATTTATATCACTAATGTATTCATCTTTTATCTTGAATTCAAATCATGAACTTGTTTTAAAATGAGAGACAGAATGAATCCCCAAAGATATCTTGACCTCTGTTGTGAACTGTGCCTGTTACCATTCATGTAAAAAAATGTGACCTTCCAGTACACTGAAAAGAAAGCATAAAAACATATTTTAAAGCACTTGAATTGAAATCTGGGCAAATTTAAGATGTCTGTTGTTGTACTTTGGATTATGAATACTAGAAAGTTAATATCTTCATGGGGATATCTGGAAAAATGAAAGGACTAAGCCTAGGTTGTGTTACAAGAATATTAAAATATTTTACTGATTTGGTTATTTTTATTTGCTGCAGAGTGGAAGTCATCTTGCATAAAATTTAACTATATTCTTTTTCTCCTGCAAACCAGTAAGAGCTTTGGTTTATATTATACTTTGTATTTGTTTTAACAGATAGCAATCCTGAAAAAATACTTGCAAAGTTACTTTGAGAAAGCTGTGATTTTGTACTTGAGATGACTGTGGAGAGCAGTGCCTCTGTTAAACATACAGGGTTGCTTGTACCACGGTAGATAACTTATTATCACTTTTATTCTTGATGTATTTCTGGCATCAGTAAACAAGAAATAAGTTTTGGTATTAACTGACTGTGGGTGCCCGTGGGCGTAATTAAGTTTGACCATATGGAAAGTTTTTACTTTGTTTTAACATACTAATTTTTTTTTTCCCAAAAAAAATATTTAAATCACAGCTTTAAACTTTCCTCTTTTTCATCAAAGAAATTCTTTGACGAAGAAAGCAAACTTGCTTTCGGATACTCAGGAAAATATCAATTTTGAAAGGTGTGAAAAAATTTGAACATGTAGTATGAAGTGAGTTCTAACTGAGGAGCTTGCTTTTTAGTGTTAATGAAAAGACCCTTGACTTTTCTTGCATTTGTCAGGAAAATTTTCATAAAAATCTTGATTTACCTAGTTTTGTGTTTCAAGCATTATTTGCTACTAAGATTTTTGTGAGTTAAATACTGTAAATTACAGAATGTATAAATAGCAACTTTGGAAATAAAGCTGAGGGACAACTTGCATGAGATACATAAAGTTTTTCAGATTTTAAGCCCTTTTAAAGGAACAGTTAAGAGTTGCCTAAGCCAAAGATTATCCTTGGATTGTTCCTCAAATTCCACTCATAGCCATTTACTCCAGTGGTATACCGAACACTTCCAGATACCAGTGTGTCTGTTGTGGTTTAACCCCAGCTGGCATCTCTACCCCACACAGCTGATCGCTTACTCATTTTCCCAGTGGGATGGTGGGGGGTGGGGGGGAATCAGCATGATGAAAGTGGGAAAACTTGTGGGTTGGGATAAAGACAGTTTAATAGATAAAACAAAAGCTGCATGTGCAAGTAAAGGAATCCATTCACCACTTCCCATGGGCAGGCCATTTCCAGGAAAGCAGGTCTCTGTCATACGTAATGTCTACTTGAGGAGACAAACACCATCACTCAAAACATCCCCCCACACACACACACAGACACACACACACACTTCCTTCTTCCCTCAGTTTTGCATGCTGACCATGATAACATTATGGTATGGGATATTTCTTGGGTCAGTTGGGGTCAGCTGTCCTGGCTGTGTCCCTCACAGCCTCCTGTGCACCCCCAGCCACTTGCTGGTGCAGTGGTGTGAGGGGCAGAAAAGGCATTGACCCTGTGTAACCACTGCTCAGTAATAGCTAAATCATCCCTGTGTTATCAACATGGAATTCAGCACAAATCCAAAACATAGCCCTATATCAGCCACCAGGAAGAAAATTAACTCTATCCCAGTGAAACCCAGCACAATCTCTTGAAAGGTACATCCACAGTTAGCACAGCTCTTGCGCTAAGGAGGTAACAGAGAAGGTTTTATTTAGAACTTGCTTTTACTGGACAGGATGGCAGCCATGGGAAACAAAAAATGTGAGAGAACTCAGTTCTGTGGTTTTAAGACTGCTTAGTTTATTTACCAAGGCAAAACCAACCTTATAATGGAATCTGTAATAGACCTATTCTAGGAAGAGGCAAAGGGCGGGAGCTAATTGCAGCCTACAACTACGTGAGAGTGGGGAGCTCACAAGGATAGTAGAGTCAAACTCTTCTCAACAGTGGAAGATGATAAAACACAAGGCAGTGGCCACAAGTTGCAGCCCTGGGAAGTTTAGACTGGAAAGTAACAGAAGTATTTCATTAGTGTGTAGTGTCTTCCTCCTCTTCCATAACCCACCCTTAATCCATTTTAACATTATTAATGTTAGCATCAAACATGAATTTCTTTGCAGCAGCTTTTTAGTGACTTGTTATGACAGCATCACCACCATACATAACAAACCTATTATTAATTTTTGTTTGTCTTCCCTAGATTTTTTTTGTCCCTTATGTAAGGGTGAGAATAAACATGGAAAGTAATCTAGGTAAGGTCTTACCAAATATGGCATGGCAGAATAAATAAAGACAGGTTTATACCACATATATTAGATATACTGCATTTATGCTTTCTCAAGTTAGTTTACTAAAGGAAATATATGCCATGATGTATGTTTACTAAACTATTTAAAGTTTCATCTTCTATTTATTTTCATATCTTTTTAGTGGCTTTTCCTTCAGAGCTCATTCTAATGTCTTGGATATTCTTAGTACAGATCAAAGAGTCTCTGCTTGTTTGGTTTGTCTATTCACTGTTCTCCTGTCAAAAAGTCTGACTTCCACCTGCATCATTATATCAGGATTCTTGCTACTGAGTTAAAGATTGAGGCACCTTACAATATTTCTTCTGGGATAGAGATTGTCTGGATTCTCGACTTGAAGATACAGAGCTCTTAGAACTTTTCTTTCACCTCAAATAGATTATCATTCTCTATTTGTACACAAACAGTAGAGATGGGTTTTCTGCAAAGTAGTAAGCTTTACATCAGTTGCATGCCCTGGGCTTTCTTGAATTGGGTATCTCCTTTGGATGACTTTCAACAGTAGTCTCTGTGAAGCAAATGAGACATTCTCTTAACTTCTTTGGAATATATCTAGTGACCATTTTTATATAAAACTACACCACATTTACTCTTGTACTTGTTCGTGCTTTTCCTCAAGTTAAGCTTGAATTCCCAAGAGTAATCATCTGAAAAGAGAGAAAAACACATGGGTTGTGGGAGGGCCTTCTGTTTGCCAGTTTTCATCAGTTCAGAAGTCAGTGCTGAACTTTCATCCAGTTTTTTGGAAGAGGTGATTTAACATTTTGCTAATCCTTTTACAGTTTGTTTGTTTGGTTTTGTTTTTCCTAAATGGTCTATTAGTAAGTGCCATCCTAGCAGTGCCATTCTAGCTCAAGCCAGGTGAAATTGTGTTAGGAAGTTTATTTGAACAAAGTAGTTCAGAACTTCTCTGAACCTTATGTAAAGAGAAACATCTCTTTTCAGAGACAGTCCAGAATTCATCTGGCTATAATTTGGCTTTTTATCAGATAGCTTGGAGGGTTTTTACTTTTGCGTACCTCTTCAGGGCTTTTTCAGCCCTGTCGCTGGGTAGCACTCCTGACATCCAAGATGTACAACCACACAACCAGGAGTTCAGTTCTTGGCCTCTCATTACTTTCAGCTCCCAAATGATATTCCAGGTTCGTTACAGCTATCCTGCAGTTACTCTGATTAGGATGCTTCTTCATGTTAAGATGGTTGCTTTTTCATCACATAGATTCTTTCCACATAAATATAGTAATTTGAAAACTCATCTCTATGCTGTGTCTGTAGTCAGAAAAATAGGCAGATCTAGAGAATAAACCACACCATCTATTTGAGAAGCCTACCCTAATGAAAGGATTATTCATTCCCTGGAGTTGCCTAATTTATTTTTTTTTTTCATTAACTATAGGAGAAGCCTAGACACCTGGCTTGAGCTAGATACCTGGTTTCCATAGGTGAACTTGGGAGAAATGGGTCATGGTGTTTTAAAAGCATCATCTCCATGATTGGTTTGTGCAGCTTCTACAGCTCTTCCTTGCCTCTCACTCTGAGTCCCCTTAGCTTGGTTCTTACCAGTGAATGAACCCAACTAGTTTATAAGTGGGATTAATTTGAGTGTAGGGATAGCTTTAGTGTGTATAGCCTACATGTAAATGGCATCAACTTTTAAATAACTCTTCATTATAAGTGAAGTAAGTACAGTTACTTCTTAAGTTTACCTGAAGATGGTAAATGTATTTGCATTTTCAACAGAGTATGAAATAAGGTTTATTGAAGTACTTATTTCCATTCAACATCTGTATGTGCTTTTATTTAACAGAAAGGTATGCTAAAACCTATTTGCAAAAAAAAAACCAACCCATGTTACTGATGTCTCCAAAGCTCTTTTTAGTAATTTATTTTACAGGCCAGTCTTTCTTTAAATATAAAGGTTTATAATGTTTAGATTCTGGAACCAGCAGATAAATGGATGAAGTAATAAAGCGCATGTCTGTGAAACCCTGAGTGATGCTCACCAATCATGAAAAAGGAAAGAAAAAAAAATCACCTCTAACAAATAAACAAACAAAAAACAAACAAAAACAAACAAACAACAAAAAATCCCCCAACCAACAACCCAAACCCCATTGAAGGAGCCTTGCTGAAGGAGCTTATGTTATTTTTAGTGCTTTTGCATGGTATACGTTTAAACATTTTCTCGGTCTGATCACCATATGGCTACCAAACTCCTTATTTTTCCCTTTAAAAGTATTTTAACCTGAGCTGTGCTATTACATCTGTGTATGTCTCATTTAGGGTAACTTACATTTTGGCTCTCAACACTGAAAATATTTTCCAGCTCTCAAAGTCCAGTCTAACCTTCTTGCATTTTTAAAGCTCTAAATGAGGAGCTGCACTGCACATGTAACTGAAAGTACTGGAGCTGAACATCTCATAAGGAAAAATTCTTGCCAGATTATATATACTTCATAGTTTAAGCAGGGCTGGCAGCAGTACAAGAGAAGCTGCTTTTTCAGAAAATCAGCTCTTCACGTTTTCAAAAAAAAAAAAAATCCACTTGTGCTTGATGATTTCTTTATAAGTGTTCTAAATTAGGAGGGAAGAGGACTTTAAGGAACCCTCTTTTTACTTTATGTCCTATAGGTACAACAAAAATACACAAACACAAATACTGCTTTTCATCGGCCTACCCATTTACATGCAGTTTGCCATAGAGGAGTTATTAACAGTGATCTAACTTGGGTTAAAGAATTTCCCTGTAAATTCAAACCTGATTTTGTGCTTTGTTTTTAAATTCCAATTGACCTATTGTCTTCACTGGAACGTCCTTTAAATTGGCTAACCTGTGCTAGGAAAATTCATTTTGTGCCAGTAGTGATAATCACAAAGAGCGTGAGGTGACTGTTCCACTTGGACAAGAGCTGTATTGTTACTTCCAGATGCTGTCTGTGTCAATTCTGTGATCTTAAATTGCACACAAGGTTTTTTTTTCCTAGGGTCTGTCTCAAAGCAAGGTGTAGTGACATGAAGTGCCCATTAACAGACATAGTTGCTGGGCTGAGGTTAGCTGGGTGATGACAGTGGAAGGCTCAGTTGTCGCTTGCTTTTTGCATTTGCTTGGCATTTAATAGCGTTGACTTCCAGGTAGAAGGCATAAAGCCCTTCTGTTCACAGCTGGTTTCCCTTGATTGATTAGGAGAGCCTCTGTTTTATACAGACAACGTAGTGGAAATACCCTGTATTTCTATTTAGCTCTAGCATCCTAATGCTGCTTTTTTGATTTGATGGATATATTCAGAAAAACAACACTTTGTACTTTCAACCAGATGTAACTTTCCAGGTATTAATAATAAACTTCAAGTTAATAGCTGTTGCTGCAAGGTGAGAACATAATACTGAGATATAGGCTAGAGGGGTTAATGCTTTGTTTAATATATTCCTAACGGTATGCGATTCTTTTTGCACAGAAGTCTAATCACGAGTTTTTAAAGTGAGGTTAGCTGTAACTAAATCTTTATCTTTTTGAAGCTCTCAACTCGTTTAAAACTGTAATACAAGCAAATGCTTACTGTTATAATTACATTATAAATAATACATAAGAATAAGGCTAGCAAATTGCAGAATTACTTTGCTTATGGATAGAATTTCAGACTTAGAAATTTAAGATGTATAGTAAAATGCACAAACACCACATATCATTTTTGCTGGAGAGTGCTGGCTACTGTTAAAGTTTCATCCAAAGAGAATATTGTATGGTGACTTAAATTTTTGCATTTATTTGCCGGAAATGCAGCTTGCATATAACTCCCTATAAATTAATCTCCCTTTTTTTGTCTTGTATTTTCTGTCTTAGATGTAGAAGGAAAGGGGAAGAAGTTTATTTACAGTCAGTAAAATTGTTAACTAGTAAAGTGTCATGCCTGTTATTCACTGATAGATATTTCAGCTTTTTATATTCATGAAACACTTAACAAATGAAGTTGTGATAACCGTGGTGCTCATGTTTAATCTAAACAAATAGAGAAAGGTAGCTGTAAAAGCAGTTTAATTATTCGAGGAACGTTATAAAGTACTGATATACCTTACTTCAAGCACAACATTTCGCTGATAGAAGGAAATTCTAACCAGTGATGGCAGAGTGCATGTAGCACTGCCTTGTACTTAGAGGTAAAGTACTAGTGTTCATTCACTAATCACAAATATGGGAATGTTTAGAAAATTGACTTAGCTGCCAGAATCCTAAACATCTCTGTCGAATTGCAAAGTTAGACCTTTCACAGATAACTTAATGACATTTACATGGCAAAGTAATGTTGTGCAGGTAAAAAGCACTTGGCCAGGGTATGCTTTTTTATGTTGTTATTTAAAAATACTGGATATAACCTTTTTGGAGATGATTATACAGTAAGACTTACCAAGCTCAAGTCACCTTCATTAGTCTGTGGACTCTGTCTTCCAGAGTAGGTCCAGCATTTCCCTCCTCACTCGTTCATGGCTGCCTCACTAGGATTGGCATCACAGCACAAGCAGTGGATTTGTGACTCCATGTCCTTTTCCCATCTCATTTGTCACTGCTGCTGCCTGCAGCTGCCCCATCACCTTGTGCCTCTTTTCAGCGCACCCTCACTGTTCTAGTTACAAAGGCATTTTCCTCATCCAGACAGCTGTTAGCTGGAAATTTAATGATATGATGTAATTTTACCTAAATGCTTTGCACTGTGTTTGTGTAACGTATGAAAACAGTTATGACTAACTCAGGAAATGTTCCCCTCTGCATTTCTGTCCTGTGGCTGTTCCAGGTGAGCCGCAACATGCAGGGACACTTCTCATGTTCATGTTTATGGGTAACAATGTAACGCAAAATGATGATCAGTGGATGCATAAGCAGTTCTAAATATAAAATGTAATAATTACAAACGTATAAACTTTTTGTGCCCATAGTATGTAACATGAACTTTTTTATCATAGGAACAGCAACTTATTAATTTTCAGCAGTAGTTTAATACAGTTCTAGCAGCATGGAAACTACGCTGCAGTTAATGTTAAATTGAAAAGTAAACTTTTTCTATTATTTTTCCTTTTTAAAAAAAAGCTGTGTACATACAGAATGCATGAGGCCAGGCTGGATGGGGCAACCTGGTCTAGTGGAAGATGTCCCTGCCCATGGCAGGGGATTGGAATTAGATGAGCTTTGAGGTCCCTTCCAGCCCAAACCATTCTGTGGTTCTATAAGCTACTCCTGAATGGAAAAAAAGGTCACATTATAAGAGGATGGTAATAGAGCAATGTATTTTATATATTCTTTTCATAGGCAAGTATAATTTCTAGCTAATTCACATATCAATGTAATGTCAACTTTTTGCAGTTTTACATATCAAATGTCTTTCAGTGTAGTGAATGAAAATTATAGTGAGATTAACCAAATAACTTTGTTGTTGTCTGTTTGTTTGTTTTTTACCCAAGGGAGCTACTATTAAAAGGGATGAACAGACTGGTGCAATTGTGGTGGCCAGGATAATGCGTGGGGGAGCTGCAGACAGAAGTGGTAAGGTGTTGCTGCTTGGCACTAGCCATTCAAGTTCTAGAACCTGAACAAGATGAGCTAAAATGGCATATGTTATAGAAATGAAATACTATCACAAACAAAAATACCTGGGGTCTGAACAGTTTTCCAAAGTGATATTTCAGTACTGGAGAAAATATTCTAATTTTTTTCCCCAATTCAGTTGCAACAAGTTATTTTTCAGTTAGCAGATACAGGGGTATTTTTTAAGTATATCATGGTTTCTTTCCACTTGAACATATCCACTTAGAAATTATGGTATATGAATCATAGAATCATTAGGGTTGGAAAGGACCTTAAGATCATCTAGTTCCACCCTCCCTGCCATAAGCAGGGACACCTCACACTAAACCATGTCACCCAAGGCTTCGTCCAACCTGGCCTTGAACACTGCCAGGGATGGAGCACTCACAACTTCCTTGGGCAACCCATTCCAGTGCCTCACCACCCTCACAGGAAAGAATTTCTTCCTTAGATCCAATCTAAACCTCTCCTGTTTAAGTTTGAACCTGTTACCCCTTCTCCTGTCACTACAGTCTTTGTATGAGAGATGCTCCAGTCCCCTGATCACCCTCGTGACCCTCCTCTGGACTTGTTCCAACGGCTCCATGCCCTTTTCATGCTGTGGACACCAGAACTGCACACAGTGCTCCAGGTGATGTCTCAGGAGAGCAGAGTAGAGGGGCAGGATCACCTCCTTTGACCTGCTGGTCACGCTCCTTTTGATGCAGCCCAGGATACGATTGGCTTTCTGGGCTGCAAGTGCACACTGTCGGNGGACACCAGAACTGCACACAGTGCTCCAGGTGATGTCTCAGGAGAGCAGAGTAGAGGGGCAGGATCACCTCCTTTGACCTGCTGGTCACTGCTCCCTGGTTGATGAACTCAGGATGGTTGCATTGTTTTCTATTTGGACATCCATTTGGAGTTTTAGCTGGTAATTCTCAAAATACCAGCACATCCTTAAGTGCCATTGTTTAGTTTGGGATGCTCAAAGTCTGCAAGAACTCAAGCAAATGGTCCTGGATTATACTGTAAAGTGCTTCTTTTCATTGAAGAGACTCTAGGACAGCTGTGTTTCACACTTAGATGGGGTAATGGAGTAAGTCTAGGTGTATATGTTGCTAAATTAGCAAGTGTTTGTGCCACAAATTAGCACTTGCAGCCTCAGTGATCCTTGTGGTACTTGCAGCTGTGTAGCAATGAGAAAGTAGCATGAGTAGAAAAAGAACTGGCACAGATACTTTTCAAACATCTGCATAGAAGCTTGGAAAAGTCATAGAGAACTAATTTCAAGAGGAAGGAAGGGAGGTGAGTAAACCAGTCATCTCAAACCTGTGAGGACAGTAGCTGTTGTTATGTTCACCAGACATTCCTGCTTTTAAATTAGAGCTGAAAGCAGATGAACAAGGGAGAAAAAAGCTGGATGTTAATGGCATTTTTTGTATAATATATAGCTACACTTTACCAACTCCTCTTTGTCTTCTGTAGGTCTTATTCACGTTGGTGATGAATTGAGGGAAGTCAATGGGATTCCTGTGGATGATAAAAAACCTGAAGAAATAATACACATTTTGGTAAATACCAGAAGTTTTAAAATTAATATAGGGGAATGAAGAATAAGTAATTACACTTACAATTTCTGGTGTATTTCTTAGGAAAAACGTATATTCTACAATAATGCCTTTTCTTTCAGTGCCATCATTTACAAACCTCTATTTCCTTTCTCTTAAAGAATTGCTTTAAAGAATTACATATATATGCAATTACAGATTACTTGTAAAGAGTTAATGATGATAATATGGCTATAAATGTGTTGCAGAATGTTGCAGACCTCAGTGTATAATCTACAGTTTTTAAAGCTCACCATGATCTGTTGAATTAAAACTATTTTAAATTTATTCATTAATCAAGTGTTAACTCCATGTGAAAATTAATTCATAATACATGTACTTAATAGAATGTATAACTGGTATATTAAGATTATATTTTACATAGATTTGCAGTATATAGCCATATATATGATTATGTTTGCACTCCTCTGAACTACACAGTCTCTAAAGCCAACCTAATTACTCACTTATTGAGCACTATTCAAATTAAGTAATTTAGACCTTTTCAGAAATATTTAATTATTTCACTAAGCAACCAATGAGGGTCATGACAGCTCTTTATATTCATGGTGTAGGAATTTCTAGATACATAAATGCCTTGCTGTCCAGCTGAATTGAGTGGCTGTCTCACAGTTTTGGTTCATTAACCAAGATGATTAATTTCAAGTTTTAGTCTGCTGATATTCATACTTTCTTTATGGTTTTGTATTCCCTATGGAAACATATTTCCCTGCAAAAATTAATATTTAAAAATCTCTAGAAACACAATAGCACTAGGAAAAGGTGTGAACAATTTCCCCGTTTGCCTCCTTGAGGTACAATATAAACATCAAACGCTAGTTAGAGCTTGTTTCAAAAGTAACAGAGTTATTGATTCCAGTCCTACGGCTGGTGAAATAAGAACTTGGCTGCTGCTTGTCAAACAGTGAGCTCTTGGATCGCAGACATGCCGGCAGAAGTATGTCTCGCTTGGTAGTGGACGGGCCTGTTTCCATTTTGCTTAAATCGTTGGCTGTCTGTTGCACTCTGCTAGTTTTATGAAACTTGTCGGCTGCATGCAATAGTAGCAGAGGCTCCAGCTGATTAGCACTTCCTTCAATAGCAAAATGTCACTGAGGCAGTGGGAATATATTGTGGTTAATAAGTAAAATGCAGCCAGACACATTTTAAGTGGGATATAGGGAAAGATGAATGGATGAGGTGGTTGATGATGGCTAACTTGTTTTAAGATTTATAGTGGAGGGTTTTTTTTCCATTTAGTACACGTAATCTATTCAAATATGTTTTTCTTTTCTGTTTCTTCAAGTTGCCAAAAGAATAAATTCCCCCCAATAGCTCTGTATGATAAATATGGCACAAGCCTGTTTGACTGTTTCTTTCTTTTTTTTTTTCTTTTTTTTTTTTTTTTTTTTTTTTTTAAATTTATTTTTTTTTTTTTTTTT
>NDXB01014386.1:387772-483692 GCA_002631895.1 Agapornis roseicollis
TTGAGGGAAAAAAAAATATTTCTTCAAATAACAATCAAATGAGTTACTGCTCTGCAGATGTTATAAACTACAATAATCAGCCAAGACATTATATTCCTTCAGCATAATTTTGCTTTCACAGTGGTTACTGTGTTTATTCTTATGTTATATGTGTGTTGTCTCTGGTATGAAAATTACTGGTAACTTTATATTTTATACTAGCGTAGTCTGTAACTTCTGTTAACTTGTGCAATGCATGCATATTTGTATGTGTATATCCATATCCAGTGTGTATAGTTATATATAAATATGTATATGTACGGAGCATATATGACAGAGCTGTTCAGAAATGTCTTTTCCATGAAAATACATTTGTTCTGTATATTTAATGCTAAATGTAAATACTTACTGTGGCAAAGCCATCATCATATAGTTTTTCTAGGGCTTAAAAGCCATTTTACTTTCAATTTTGATTTACCATATGTGATTGGCATTGCATGAGCAAGAGGAAATATTTAACTGCAGCCAAATGGTGTTCATTTGAACAAGATGTAACCCAGTTTATCCGTAGACGAGTGTCTTGTGAATTGAAGATCGTGTTCTGCCAACAAAAGAATTTAAACAGGCTAAAATAACGAATGCTTTGTACCACTTATATTTGAAGACCAAACATTTAGGATAAATGTATAGGACACTTTTCCTTGTTAGAATTGCTGCACAATCTTAGCTTTGCCTTTCTTCTCAGTATTTTTCTGTGTTCAGATTTGAAACTTAATTGCTCACCTGCAGGTAGTTATGAGTAAAACCAAAAAGTAAACCAGACCTATAGAGTAAAATTAGCACATTAGCATCTTTGTTCAGAAGTCTTACAAATATTAACTTCCTGCTACTACAGAGAAATTAAGGAAACCTGAAGCTGGATGACATGTGAGTCAAGGTCATGAGACAGAAGTGGAAGCGGATCTCGTAAACTCTTGCTCTTTCCTTCACTGCAAGGCTATCTTCATCTTCCAAGTTATCTTGATAGCAATACTGTTATCTGATGATAAAAGGATTAAATTAGATCACCTTAAATTTCCTGTAACATGAACGTGTATTGTTCAATCTACAAAAATGTATAGGATAAAAACCTACAAAACAGTATAAATGTTGATTGCTATGTGGGGCTGTTCACCACTAAAGTATCAGGAGTGTTGAATTTATCCACTGTAAGGCAGACCATTGTATGTAACGATTTCTTGATTACTAGAGCAAAATAGAATTTAAGGGATAATGTAACTTGATTGTGATAAGAAGCTAGAACAGAGCTGCTGAATCTAATTTTAGACTGAGAAATATTTAAGTATGATTCCTGGATGGAAATTTTGTTGAAAAAAGCCAGCAAAAGCTAAACATTTTAATCTGGTGCTGGACTGTTCCAAAGAGTTGAGGAAGTTTCTGGAGTGGCACTAGTTTTGAGCTTCTTAACTAATACAATTTATGTGAGGCCCCCAAAACCAAATCTTAATATATTTTGGTTAAAATGCATGCAGAAATACAGTGTATGTGATACTGGTTTGTATTGTTGTAGTTTAGCATATTTGCTACGCTGAAATCTTTCTAAAATGAATAAAAACACCTTCTTCCTAACCTTCCTTTATGCTTGTGTTTCCTATTTCTTTTTTTCCCACTTATGTCTTGGTTCTGCTTTGTTTTTCTTTTATAAACCTGTACCATGACTATTTTCTTTGTAACTTCCTCTCCCTTCTTGCAACACTACATTTAATTGATGGTATTTCTTCTTTTCTCAGTGTTTTATTTGCTCCTTGTTGCCTTATGTTGGTTTTGGGTATATTTGTTCTCCCATCAAATTTACTTTTCTTTAGCCTCTGTCCTCTTTTAGTCTCTTATTTGTTCCTTTCAGATAAACAACTCTGTTTCCTTTCTCACCCCAATTCAGTGAAACTGTGTCAGCCTGAGATCTATCTCAATTTTACATGTCTCTAAATTTTGGAATTCAAGCATGTATCTAGGCTGCATATGTATAACTACTTCAGATACACAGACCTCTATTAGTTAGTGGTGAATCACGGTACAAAGTTTCCTGCCAAATAACCTGTGGCTTTACCAATGACTGACCTGGTAAAATTCCTGGTAAAATTCAGATAGTGAGCTACATGTTGATGACTTTCGTAGCTGCATTAAGTTACGAAGACCCACTAATTTCTCACTTCATTATAGACTGCTACCTTCATCCTTAGGAGTAGCCCAAGAGAAGGAAGGTTTTTAACAAAATACAAAAAGTTCAGAACTCCTTCACTTTCATCTGTGTTAAACTCAGCTTTTAGAAATTTTGGCTTGTGCTCTCTGGGATCAGCTTACTCACTTGGAATCCTGACATCTTTGATGTGTGGAGAAGACCATTCCTTTCCCTAGCATGGGTAGCCCAGGAGCCTGGGTTCCCCTCAGATGTTCTCAGTCCTCCTGCTGTAGCTTCACTGTCTCCCATGCTTGTGGGTCTTCTCTGGAAGTCTGCAATGGTCAGGGTAGAGTTAGTCTGTAGCTGTGTGTACACACAGACCTCTTTTTCTCCTTGTCCATTTTGTCCTGTCCCATTTGTTTGTACACACAGACCTTTTTCTCCTCATCCTTTCATGTTTATAAATGAGGACTTGTCTTGTTTCCAGTGGTAAAATACAAACAGAATACTTTAAAGTGCATAGTCACTAGTTAAGTCAAAGAACTTTGTTGAATTAGAGATATTTTGATGTGAATTGTGCATTAGTGACTTGTTTTCAGGAGGCACATTGCAGCTTATTGATAGTAGTAGAAATGAAAATATAGAATAACTTTTCATACATATCAGGAAATGTAAGAAGTCTCTCAGTACAGAGAAGGAGAAAGAAATAGTACGTGGAAGCCAGCCTGCCATCCCAGATCCAGCTTGAGG
Source organism: Agapornis roseicollis (assembly GCA_002631895.1). Taxonomy (NCBI): domain Eukaryota; kingdom Metazoa; phylum Chordata; class Aves; order Psittaciformes; family Psittacidae; genus Agapornis; species Agapornis roseicollis. The sequence goes on from NDXB01014386.1 coordinate 390,681, forward strand.
GCATCTATCATTTCAAGAACTGGAAGCTTTTAAGGTCAGGAGAAGAAAAGGGATCCAACACTTTCAGTCTCAACTCACAAAACTGTTGGCAATTTCAAGGCACCAGATGTGTTCAACCAAGCAGTGCTCACCTTAAAGGACTTTCCAGCTTACTAAAACCATGTGGTCACCTTGAGTGTAGACATAAACTTTAAATAAGATTCAGAGATGTCTTCCAAATTAATATTTTAAAACATAAGTCCTCAAGAAAAAGATACCAAGAAATGATTCTGTATTTCTGACTCTGGCAGAAAAGCCTCTTGTGCCATGAACTGGGAAAAGCTCTTCCATGTAGTGAGATAGACAGGAGAGTTTTGACCTAGCCTTTGTTTGATACATCAGTTACACATGAAAGATTGCAAAATATCTCTTGAACTATTTCTTCACATTCCAAGGAAAGACATGCATCATGAAAGCTCCTTGAAATATTTATATTTTAGGCATATTTATTCAGATTCCAGAGGAAATTTGAACAAGATATAGATTGTAAAAATCCCTATATAAATCTAGACCTTAGTATGTATCTTTACGATCAAAAATTCATTATATTTATCTTGCTTTTCTTTAGAAGCCCAGAGATGATTGTAAAAATGTAAGTTTTCCAGTATCGAGGAGGCAGACATTTCTTGACTTGCTATAGGTAAACAGAAAATTTTGTAGTAGATCTATTAGTTTAGGAAAGTGCAAGAGAAAAAAATGACAAGAATATAGAGGTTCAAAACAAAAATACAAGAAACCCTCTCCAAAACCCAGCTTCAAGGGCAGTAGCAACTTAAGTGCAGAAAAATACTGAGATTATGTTCACAGTAGAAATTCTAGGTTAAGACTGATTAAATGGAATTAACAAACTTTGCTTTGATTCTGGAGAGTTCTTCCATGACAGCTGAGTAAGATTATTGCTATTAAATAAATAGTGAGAGAATCTCATATAGGAAATTTAAAATGCAGATAACATTTCAATGTCCTTTTAGGTCTTTTGTAACTCAGTGTAGTTAAACATGTAAGTTAAACTCAGTGCTGGTACGTTGGTATATGCCTCAATGTAATAGGTGCTATCAAGAGGATTTTAGAGTAGCTTACATAGCTACATTTTTTCCTATTTATGGAGCACTAAACAATATTACTTTGTTTTTTTGGCTGTTCTAAGATGAGGAAGCGGTTGAGTGTGGTAGGTGCATTTTTCTTTTTCAATTTAACTTTTCTTTCTTAAGTTATGTTTTCACTCCATTTAATGATTTCCTTTCCTATTTTTCCTTTGTGCTTCTCAGAGGAAATTGAAGGTACATGTACAAAAGTTTCCCTGCATAGCCCAATAATTTTATTTAGAGAACATGTGTTTAGAATTAAATTGCATCTAGTCCAACATTTCTAAGAGTTGTTATATTTATAATGCTTTTGTATTGCCACCAAATACATTGAATCATCTTTTGAAGCAGATAAACCCACCAGAATATTCCTAGTTGCTTCATGTAAAAATCAGTAATTTCAACTATTGTTTTAAACTGCTTTCTCTCTTTTGAACTTCTGGAAGATATGTAAAGGAAAGTAGAATCATAAAGTAATATCACCAAGACTTGGGTGGGCTGGGATGGAAAGAGATGGTTCCAACTTAATTACACAGCCACGAGAGGTCTTGCATTTCTAATTACTACTGAAGAATATACTTCTCTGAGATGGTAGAAAGTTCATCTATGTAATATCGTCTTTATTGTTTTCCCTCTGAGTGTAGTCAGTTACTGTTATGCTTGCAGCATATGTTAAAGTAATAGCAGCTGATCTCTTGTATTTTTTATTTTTTTTTAAGACTGTAAGAAGCCTTTGTTTATAAAGGCATTAGAAATTGTAGCTCATATTTTTGATCAAAGGGCCTCTGGCATGTAAAAATATACACTATAGTTCTTTTATATCAAATGAGAGGATGTGTTTTTGATCAAAACCCTTTCTGTCTAATCCAGTGAGCCAAAACTTAAAGCTAAAGTCTGATAATGTATAATTTACAAAAAAGCTTGATTTACATCAAATATGTTTTGCTTTCTTTTAAGTGGCATCATACCTTGTATTAACTGATAAAGTGTAAATAATACAGTGCTAGAACTCTTTTTAGAATGTTTGCTGTCATCACAATCTTTGCTTGAAAAGGTAAAAAGATCAGAGTGCATGCTGCAGGATTCCAGAATATCTCCAGCTAAAATATAAAACAATAAACATTGTTTTATGTTTTTAAGAAAATGGCTTATTGAAGGCTTTTAATGCTATGCTTTGTACAGTTGTCATTTTGTAAGTAATTTCTTCTGTATTTTTTGCCGGGCTTCTAACTATTCTGCTTTATTTCTTGGCTCTTATTCTGTATGCTTTTACCCTTCGTCCAGAAGATGCTGAATGTGTGGATCACAACAATGGATCCTATCTAGGTGAGCAATTGGTTACAAAAGACAATTTCTTCCTTTCTTTCAGCTTCTTTTCCCTGGAACTACTACTTTGCTTTTGGGGGTAATCTGCATACAAATGTCCTTACTCTGCATGAGAAAAGCATGAATATTAAGTTTTCAAAAATGGCTCATTGGATTTGACATAAAGGATTTATGTATTGTATGCCTTCATCTGGTTATACATAAGCTGCTAAAATACTGCTTTGATTTTTAAATCAAAATAAAAAAAAATATAAATTTGGGAAAAATATTACCTTTTCAAGTACATTAAGTTAGCAATGTGTTTAATGAAACAAAAAGGTTATTGTGTCATGAAACATTTGAATAAGTCTTTAAAAGACACACTTTCCAGGTTTTATCCAAGTTTTGCCTATGCTTTATTTCTTTGTACGTATCTAACAATATTGGGAGAATCCAGTGAGAATACAGAGCAAATTTACAGGCACCAGTTCTTTTTCCACATTAGAAAATAAAAGCAGGTTGTAACAACTCAAGTGCTTAAATTTAGCTTTAAAGCTTGTGTGAGTTCAGTGTATCATTGCAGGGAATGGGGAAGAGGAGGGGAAGGAGTCCTTTGGCTTCAGCCTTAAGATTCCAAATTTCAAACAAAAGCAACATTTTAAAAAGGTGAATGTTCCATGATATGTTTCAGCTTTTAATTTGTGCCATTTTAAAGCCATGTAAAATTATTTTAGTTGAAACTGCCCAGAATTCCTGCCAGCTGAAGACTGGCTGGAGAGAATTTTGTGGCAACCAGCCCTTTTCCCAAGGCTTTCATCCTCCTACTACAAGAGAAATGGGAAGAAACTTGTCAAAAGTGCTTTAGTACATCCAAGCCAGTGTGCTCACTGGAACAGTCATGACCAGTATGGTAAATTAGAGATGGTTTTCATATTGCAGTATACTGTTTTTAAATGCAGTATAGCAACTACATCAGGAACACACAAACCGTATAGCTGAAAGAACTTTGACCTCTTTCCAAAACCTTATTGTAAAATAATTTGATCACATGTCTGTGGAACTAGTGGCCATCTGATCATGCTGAAAATAAACTTCTTACCTTTGTTAGTTAATGAACTAAATTAATGTTCAGTTGTGAGTTTACTGAGAAACTGGAGTATGCTTGGAAAATGATGCTTTGGATGTGATTCCTTATCAAATCATCTCCTTGAAACAGAAGAGACATTCCCTTCCCCCATCTTTTCTTGCTGTCTGCAAATACAGACTGTATGAATTTGCAAGGTGAGACTATCATGGTTTTGCCATAAAGGTGTCAAAACAGAATCAGAGGATCACAGAATGTTTTGGGTTGGAAGGGACTTTAAAGACCACCTAGCTCCAGTCCCTGCCGTGGAGAGCGATACTTTCCACTAGACCAGGTTGCTTAAAGCCCCATCCAAACCTGGCCTTGAACACTTCATTTGAACCCACTTTTTCTTGGTGCTGTAGCCCTTTCAGTGAAACATTTTGTTGTGCAGTTATCAAAAAGGCTCAGTTGTCCTGGAAGGAGATATCTTGAGGAAGAAGCAGGTGTTGTCCCATATGCAACCTTCCTGACCCCCCAAAAAATCAGGATGGGGTGTAGTTTACTTAGGCGACTTTACAAAATTTGTTGGAGAACTAATCTGCAGTTCAGGCCATGGTTTATGTCCTGAGAGCTTCCAGTTGGGTGCTGCCATCAGTCCAGAGATGGTACCTTCAGCCTTCCCATGCTGAGTCTGTGCTGTTGGAAGCAAGGTGTTGGAGAGGAGAGACAGCAGACAGAACAGGGAGAAAAAGACTTGTCTAAGGTTAGGAGCAGTTTTGGGGTAAGGACACAAGTGTATTGTATATTCATCTTCTTTTGCAATATGGTAACAGGACACAGTGATTTGTAATTCAGACTCTCATGTGCTGCTTGTTTCACAAACCATTAGGAGCCCAATCCTATTAGACACATTTAGGATTGCTTTTCTCCTAAATTATTTTGCAGTTGTATTTTCTAAAGGAACAAACTGCTATGGAATAACTTCCTGTGCTAGACAAATGCAGCTGCCTGAAGTGTACTAATTTGAACAAAACTTGTTGACCAGCTGTGGGGAGGACACAAAGCTCTTGCTTTTTGCAAGGTATAAAACTTGTATAGTCTGTAAGATAAAGGAGTCCTGGGCAAAGACACTTAATAAACCCTCTGTTAGGTACAGTGGAGCCAATACCACTGGTACAAGTATATATTCCTTCAGTCTCAAAGATAAGCCTCTTCCCTGCTTGTTGTTTTTTGGGAGAGTGGTAAAATAAATATGTCTGATTTTTGAAAACAGCTTATTCTGAATGTCCACATATGTTTTGCAGTAATGTTTTTTGAAGTAAATTCTGAACATCTCAATTCTTCTGAATATGCGTGTTCTTGAAAGATAGACGTTTATGGTACCCCTTGATTACTAAGTAACTAAGAATTTCTAGGCAAGTCTCTTCATTACTATAAATTCTTGATCAAACATACTGCACTGAAAACAAAACCTAAAGCATTGTCACTGCAGGGCTTAGATTACATCAACAAGTTCAGAGTGTTTTAATGACACCTGAATAACTATATGTTGTAACCTGTTACAAGAGCAAGGTGATGTGAATTAGCTTAGCTGCTGTTGAAAGAGTTAACCTCTATTACCTTGTATATGTAGCCACACATATGGACAGTTAGAATGAGGTAAGTTGAAGTACGATAAATTATTTGTATGCCTAAATTCTAGAAACGGTTTCCAAAGTATACACTGATTACTTCCTAAAACAAAAAGAAACTACTTGCTGCTTTTGATAGTATGTAATCAAATCAAATGAACTACAACAATTCTAATATCAATTAATGAATTTTCTGTTCATTTTATTGCTTGTTATTGGTTGTATACTTGTTAGCATTTCAATCCTGTTATTCAGGATATTCTGTGAACATCTGACCCTCTCTGAAAGGATATGTACTTTGAACACATATTGAGGTGGTCATAAAGAGCAACAGAAGAGGCAGCTTTCAGAAAGCAGAATGTCCATACCATTTGGGGTCGGATCTTTTATGTCCAGGGTTATGCTGCTGTTAATTTGAAACCCCTTTTCTAAAGTGACTCAGAAAAATTTAATGTTTTTTCACCAAATTCTAATATTTAAGTCACAGTATAGTGTTATATGTTTCTGCAGTAATTTCCTGAGGAATTGCTGGGGAGAACATTGAGATTTGTCTTTGCCAAGCTTAAATTCAGTTACATTACTTGAACCTTTATGAACATACAGTAAATATAGATGAATATAATCTGTTTACTATTCTCAATTTTGTCTTAAAAATCCAGACATAATCTATATTTTTATTAACCCTGTCTAAATGTGCAAGCTGGGAATCAGTCCAGAAGCAAGCAGAAGTCTGCTCTGTGTTTGTACAGTTCCTGTGTAACAATAGAAATACTTAGTATACAAGCCAGTATAAAAAAAATCCCAATATTTGGGGGAAGGAAAAAAAATCCAGAAATATCTAGTAAAAATATTGTGTTCATACAAAGCTAGATAATGACCATGGTACCAAACTTACTTTTGTCAGTAATATGAATACTAAAAGTACTTGTAAATGCATTTACAATTAGCCAGCATTTGTTCACTCTAAGTTATGTAAGATTAGACTGCAGTGAAGAATATACGTAATTTAAACACATACTAGGCGCTTGTTTTAATGAATGGAAATGAACAAAAGCATGTGTAAGTACTTTATAGCATTCTGAAGCCTTAATGGTGAATTTTTGAAGCATAGGTGAATTTAAATTATAATGTTTCCTGTTAGTATAATTTCTGTCATTTTGTGAAATTAACTTTATACTTTCATGCATGTATTTGGATTTAAATTCACACAACATAGTTGCAATCTTTTGTTCACTTCTTTAGAATGATATGATTAAGTCTAAATTAGCACAGCTAATGTAAGATATCAGCATCCTTTTTTAAAGTATTTTGAGGAAGACAGTTCATGCATTGCCTGTTCCCAGTCTGGACTTCTGTTGTGAGGTCCAAGTGGATTTCTCTATGTAAGTATAAGGGTGGTGTTCTGAAATGATGAAATACATATTGCTAGTGGTTAAAAGAATAATCACACTTTCCTGCTAGTTTTGGTTTTGGTTTCAGGGTTGGGTTTGGGTTTTTTTACTATCATTTTTCTCAGAGATGTAAGTAGTTTCTCTTGGATTGTTGTTGGACCTTAATCAAGTTTATTAGTAGTGGCTTTTGACTTTTCATTTCATGTTGAGGTTTGGAGACATCAGTAGTTTGAGAACATTTGTTCTTCATATTTTATTCCCAGAGGCTGTTCTTATTTCACCAAATCCGTTACATTCCACCGTTAGTTATGGGTTTGCGTGTTCAGTAAGCTTCTAGTCATGTTGCTGAAACCAGTGAGCTGGTGCAAGCTTCTCAATGTTCAAAATTTATGTTGCTTTAGTGACAGAATTTTCCCCTTTTAATTTATAGTCTGCTTACTTGGCAACTAAGGTTAATCTCTGCTGATATCCATATTCCACAGACAGTGTAGCCTGCAGCTTCTTTCATATTCATCAAGGTTTATATTATAAAATGTTCTGGGCAAGCAATGCTTTTATTCCCCTTTGTTCTTTATAGGAATTTACTTTTAAGCTTAATCATGTTATATGACTTTATTTTCCTGTTGCATATCAGTATGGGTTTTGGTTTTCCTTAGTGACTTTCACTATATTTTTAATAATGCTCGATAGTTAATTTAAGTATATGAAGTTTGGTTTTCATCTTTCCTAAACTGTAAAATGCCAACATTAGCAGAATATCTTTTGCTTGTGCATGAATGTTTTTATTGCTTGCAAGCACAATGTTGTTTCTGTTCAGTTTAATTCTTTTGTAGTTATGGCTGCCCAACATACAATGAAGTAGTAAATGCAGAGTTCATTAGTAAATATTTATTAATGGTTCTTTATAAGATAGCTTCGGAAGGTCACAATAAAACTAAGCCACATATATGAGGACGTATAATGGCAGATGTGAGAAAGAATTATGTTTCCAGGAGCATGGTAACAATATTATAAAAATGTTGGCCTCATCCTTCCTCTCTGAACTGTGTGTTTTCCTTGGTTTGAAAGCTGCATAAAGGAAGCTTTCCTGGGTTTCTGTGTAGGGGCTTTGAGGAACAGTTAAAACAACTTTCAAATTGACGATAGTTTTAAAGTGGCAAATGAACCAGCATATCACACTTTAATATTCAGTAGTTTTACAGAGCACCTTCACCAGCACACTGCAGAGAAATGGCCACAGTGAAAATCATCTTTGTTATCTCTGCCTCACATGTTTGTTCTTTTTCATTAATATAATAGCTTTTCCATAATGTCTAAGTCGTAGTTGAACTACTTGTTGAACCTTCTTAATATACAGGACATTGTTGCTATTTTCATTTACTAGTGAGTTTCAGTCAAAGAAATATCAAATGTTTTAATCAAAGAAACCTAGATTAGCGGTGGAACCACATCACCTGAGACTGTGATGCTTTGTATGCACCCTTTAAAAGTGACAACGGATAAATCCTTGCAGCCTGAAGACAGCACTGAAAGATGGAAAAAGAAAAAAATACCTGGGGTTTTGGGTTGGTTGGGGTTTGGGTTGTTTTTTTTTTTTTAACTCTTTTAAGAGAAGAAGGAATGAAAATTCTTAAATAAACCACCACCCAGTAGTTTGGTAATGAACTCTGAATGAAGTGGATGGAGAAAAGCAGAGCAAGTTACAAGTGTGCTTACCAAAACCTAACAGCAGATTGAATTGATATGAAGGCTTTGCAGAAAAATATTTTTCCTAACGATTCTGCAGCTTGACATTTAAGCTGAGGTTAAGAAGCTGTAGTAAATGTAAAGAATTATTCTTTCTCTTCCTTTTATTCTTTTGTTATTATTCTATAAAATGATTATACAGGAAAACAAACAAACCAACCCAACATCAGAATCATTTTCAGCTTGCTTTTAGGGCAGCTTATTTTTTTTCTTTCTAAATCTAGAGCCTTTTAGATGAGGCCTCATGAAATTGTAGCTCACTTCATGTCTATATTACTAATGTTACTTTTAACCTTTCTTTATGTAACTGTCTATATAGTTAGGTATAGTTACGTGAGAAGAAAACAACCTCTTCTCATGACAGACTTCACCCTAGGGCAGACAAGACCTCCTAGATCTTGGGTGTGTAAGTGCAGTAGGGCTTTTCTGACTGCAGTCACTTCAGTGTTAGCATTCTTCTTTAAATAATAAAACATGACTTGGTTTATTTCATTTTGGTTTTATATCTTCTGTTTTGGTCCCTTTTCTATGCCATCCCATGTCCTCAGTCTAGACAAAACTAGCTCTCCAAAATGTCATCAGCCTTTTCTGTGGATGCTAGCTCTGTCATCTATTTTCATTTTACTTACTCATATTTTGAATATGAATAAGTTGACATCACTATTCTCAAAGAAATTTTTCTTCCCTTTTTTTTGTGCATATGCATGTGTTGTAGATTCCCATAGGTATAGGGATTCATCCCAATAAATCATTTGGTTAACATCCTCTGAGATCTATGTTCTGTAATGATTGATGCCAAGTGAAGCTCTGTGTTTGCAAAATGCTAAGCCTGGAACTAAGCCTTGTAGGATTTTTCTTCAGATCTTCTTCCGAATGCTTGCAGAACTGAGTCTTGAATTTGCCATATACTAACTTTGCAGAAAAAATTGTAATATGATTACTTCTCAAACACCTAAACATAAATGCTGTTACAAGTTTATGAAAACATGTTGCTGAAAAACCTGGGGTCACCGAAAGCTTACACATTAGCTGTCCTATGAAGTGTTCTGGGGGGAGGGGAAAGGTGTTGGGATCTTTTCAGTATTTAAATTGTAGCTTGTGTTTTACTTTATTGCCCCCAAATAATAACACCAGCTTTGCATTCGTTCTTTGCAGCACTTCCTGTAGTTCCTTTGTAGAACAAAAGTGGTGCCTTAGAGATACCTGTAAATTGTAATATAACACAACGTAAAGGATTTATTTTAAAACTGTAAGGTAATAATTAACAAAGGAGTAAATTAGTCTTTGACATATACTGTAGAAGGGTGGGAGGGTTTTTTTCCTCTTCTGTTTGAAAATACATATGATTATCTCCTTTGGGAGTGCTTAAAAGTTATGTGAAATGTCCAGTCTTCTAGATGGGCATTCTAGATGTCACACTCTTGATGCAACTGTAAATGTAAATTTAGTAGGAATATTAACTTTTAATTGCATGCTAACATAGCTGAAATATGGGTACTGTATTGTATAAGATGCTTGATAGCATTTTGGAATTTAACTAACAGTGTGTGGCTTTACTTTTAAACATCTTCAGGAAAGGCTTTGTGCACTTCTTATACTATCAGCATGGAGCTAAGCACAAAAAAATATTCAAAGGTTAATTCTCATTAACCCTTTCAACTACCAGGTGTGTTTCTATTATATGTTGTACTTGATGTCTGTGTGCCATGATGTTTTAATAGAAAGGCATTAAGTGTGATATGAGAGTCCAGATTGCATGAACTTCCTTGTGTATCCATACTAATATGTAAGATACTCAAGTTATCTAAATATGTTAACAACTGACTGTAATTATATTTTGCAGCTTGTTGCAATTTATGATTTTATTGGTAATCTTAATTTTGCAGTTCAAATAGTCACCTGATACAGTTTAAACTGCAGGAAAACATTGTTCTAATGACCTGGCTTATTAAACATGTAATACAGTTTTTTATTCCATGCACCAATCCTCCAGTGTTTGGAAGAGATTGTTTTCAAGTGTTTTGAGAAGACTTACTTTCTTACTTTGAAAAAATCCTGTTCTTATTGCAGCTGGCTTTAGAAGAAGCTTTCGCCTTAGCAGAAAAGATAAAAAAACAAATAAATCTATGTATGAGTGCAAGAAGAGTGATCAGTATGATACAGCAGACATCCCAACATACGAAGAAGTTGCAAAATACAGACGACAACCTAATGACAAATACAGGCTTGTAGTTTTGGTTGGTAAGTTGTTTTTCTTCATTTTTGACCTGATAAAACATAGGACTGCTGGTTAGTGCAATGGTTACCACAAAATTATTTAAAGGAAGGGATCTTAAGTGGTCTCCTGGTCTAGCCTCTCATTCAGCAGGATTAGCACTGAACTCACAGTAGCTGATGACAACAACTTTGGGAACCTGCCTTCCTCTTGTGTCTTCTCTTGTCTTGCCATCTAACACCTCAGCAAAGAGGTGGCCTCCATCCTCTCCACAGGAGTCAGAAGGGTTCCCCTGAAAATTTCTCCAAGCTAGACAAGCCCAGTTCCTCAGATTTCCTGACAGATCATGTGCTTCAGCTACAAGCGCTCTTGGAGTCCCTCCACTGGCTTTGCTCCAGTTTCTCAACATCTTTGCTATAATGCATGGCTCATCATGGACAGAGTATTCCTCTCAGGATCTAACAAGTGATGATTAAAAAGGAAGAATAAGCTCCTTCTACAAGTGATGATTAAAAAGGAAGAATAATCTCCCTCTAGCTTCAGGCTAGGTTCTTGCTGATACAGCTCAGTCTTCTGTTAGCCTTAATTGCTACCAGCAATCACTGTGGACTACTCCTTAGCTCACTGCACATCTGAACCCCCAAGTCCTTTTCATCTAGGCTGCTCCCCAGCTAGTCAGTCCGCAGCATGTGCTGCTGTGGGGCTTAGTCTATCCTAGATGCAGGACTTTGTATTTGTCCTTATCTACTTTCACAAATTTCTGCCAGCCCATGCCTGTAGCATATCAAGATCCCTCTGAATGGAAGCCCTTGATCAAGTCACTTGCGTCACCCATTTTGGCATCTGCAAACTTGACAGGGGCCCATTCTGTGTCTTCCTCCAGGTTCTTGGTTAAGATACAAAACAGAGTATGTCCCAGGGTAGATACCTGATGAATTCCACTTGTAATGAGTCATCTAGTAGAGTACAGACTAATAATCCATTCCCTTTGAACATGGTCATCCTCTCTAGACAGGATCAGACATGGTCAACCTCTCTAGACAGGATGTCCCAGCTTGCATATAAGGATGCTTTAGGAGATCATGTTTAAAGGCTTGTTAAACCAAAGGGGGAGGTATTAAAATATAGCTACTATGGTTCATAGTCTGAACCTGACAGTCAAGAAAGAATTAGGTCAGCGTTCTGCTCTTAGAGATCGATCAATACATTTAAAAAGAACAGAATAAATACCTGTAGTCAGCAAAGACTATATATATATATATATATATATATATATATATATATAAAGTGGAAAGAAACAAAGCCATCTGCCATGTTAGAATACATAGACAAATGAAGAGAAATGTGGATGAAAGGTAGACTTCTGTAGGCCAAGAAAGGGTGAAAGCACAGCTGCAGAAGGCTCAAGATGTCATCCTTAGTCAGCTTTCTGTCACGGCTGTGGCTTCCCCACAGCATGTATTATCTAATCAAAATGCACTGCTTCTGTCTCCTAAAAAAAAAGTGAAAGTACGTTATCTTGAGTCTTTCAGAGGTAACCATTAAAGTAACAATGAGAAATGTTTCATTGCTTACTGTTTCTTTTGCAGTAGCACATAGGCTGAGGCTTCATTAGTAAAGTTTCCTTCATTCTGAAAGCAGCAGAGCAGAGAAATATGACCCTCTACCAGGCACTGTTACGAATTATTGAGTAGCTGTGTTTTTATATTGCCCATATCCAAGGGAACATTAAATTTAGTTTTTAATAAATAGTTTTGTCACTCTCTAGCACTAAAATTCAGCCACCTACTAGTGTGATCACTGTGAGATCGTGAGCTATATACAACAAGTAATAACACGGTTGAGTTGATTTTACAGTTACATCAACAGAGTGCAGTGCAAAAGTGTGATAAGTAGACATTTTATAACAAATTGCATATGTCTGATCTAAGGCATACCTAGAGATTCCATTTGATTTTTGTTGTAATAAATCAAAAGAAGAAAGTGTGCTTTTTCAGTGACAAAAGCAATTCAGAAATTTATTGCAGACTTTGGTAATTCTAATGTTTTTCTCTGGATATTAAGAGCAGCTTAAGTCTGGCCAATACCATAAAAATGTCTTAGGCAAAATGTGGAAAAACTAGCAGAGCTAAGCAGTACAGGTAGAGTAGAAGTGAACACATTTAAAAAGCTTTTTTGTGTGCCAGTAGCACCATTCAGTATAATCTGTCAAATACAATTTGGATATTAGTACCGGGAAACAAAGGGATGGATAACTAATTCGTAGCTGTGATTGAGGGCACTAAATACCTGTTCTGTTTTGCTAGGCCTAAATGTATAATTTACTGCTGGAAGGTGTTTTAGGTTTTGTTTTGCCCTTTTGTAGGAGGAAGGGGTTTGACAACTTTGAAATGGAACTTTCTTTTGGCTTCATTTTAAAGCGGCCTAGTCCAATTTACAGAAAGCAAATTGCGGACAGAGTAGTTTTTAGCACCCTGGAGTGTGATGTACACTAGTCTCAAGTTCTGCTAGATGTATTAGTTTGTCACAATTTTACCTTGTCTGCAAATGTAGGTTCATTAATAAAGTCGTGCTTATCCTTGGGGCTAAAATAACAGATCGTGTGAAGCAATGATACAGATGCTTCTGTCGTGTTTTTAGTTTTTATAAATGTGATAAGTCTGCTAAAGCCAAAATGATCTAATATCATGTTACCAGTTATTTTTTGGTAACTTACTGTTCCCAGGCTGCAAACAAATCCTTGAATTCTTACTTCATAAATACTGTCTACATCATTGTTAAGCATGATACCTGGCAGCCCTATCAGGCAAAGGCAGAATGTTTTGCATGAAACTGATTATTTAGACAATAGAATTTTCATTTACATTAATGGGGGATAAGTCCTGCTCACAAAGGATTCTGCTTCAGTAATTGTGAGGGCCAAACCAGCACAGTTTTTATTTCCAAAGAGTCAGAATGGATGTGCCTCGTACTATAACTTTACATGGTATAGTTGCAACTATGCCGTGTAAAGTCAGAGCTATCTAAAAGATAAAGCAAGGTCAGCAATAACAGACTATAGGCATCTTTTACCCAGAATGCATGCAGCTGTCTGCTGTCTCTGAATTAGACTCAGTACTCCCTACAAAGGTGTTACCACTAAGAAGAAAAGGAATGTGGGTCTGGAAAAGTTCTCTATTGTTATGCTGCTTACATTAAAAAAAAAAAATCCATCACTCCTGGTTTTATCATGAAGGAGCTATGCGAGGGCCAGGTCTGTCTCAGAGCAGGGGAGAATGAAACAGAAGTGACTCCTAACTCTCCATGTTTGCTGACTTGCCTTTAACACATGTTCCATAGTGACTTATAGAGACTTAATAGGTCTATAGCAGTAGTGCAGGAAAGTGGCCTCCTATGGCCATACTGCTTCAGGTAAACTATCTGGACAATGAAGAAAGAGACCTACAATGGCCATCTTTGTTAAACCTTCCAGGTTGAAGGCACGGGTATGTTAGCATGGCTCAGGAGTGAATGCATGAGATGTAACACATTGCATATCCTTGTGCATGAGAACATGAACATAAACTCACTGATCCTGCTTCAGTGAATGACAAATCTCGGAAGTACACTCCCACTACTAGTTATAGTTTACTGTAACTCAAAAAAAAAAAGAGGTTCTACTTGAGCTACAGTCGGACATGCATGTGCAGTGATTGCATTATAGTGATCAGTTGTACCAGTAATTGAGATGCAGAGCCTCTGTCAAGGCATGCTTTCTACAGGGTCTTTATGATCCCAGCAGGGGTGTTATCACCTAACTCCTAAACTCTTTTCTGGAAGACTGCCTTCTGGGTTTGGTGGGGTTTTTTGGTTTGGTGGGTTTTTTTTTTCTTCTTCTTTCTTTTATTTTTTTTTTCTTTCCTTTTTTCTTTCATTTTTTTTCTTTCCTTTTTTCTTTCAGATAGACTTGTAGGAGCTCAGTATGTATGTATGAGTGAAGAATGGCTGCTTGGGTTAAATCCTCTGAGACCTTGAACTTACATCAAATAGTCTGAATGATATAAAATGTAATGCAAGTTTTAATGATTGGTGGTTTAGTTCTGCAAATGTCCCTCAATAAAGGAAGGCAGGCACGACAGTCCTTTTGTGCAGGATTTGACCGTTACTTAGCTTACATGGCTCAACATGCAACAGCAAGCAACATAAATATTCCTTGAAAAAAATAACATATCTCTAAAGCTACCACCCTGACACTAAGTATTGCTGTCTGGGGTGATTTAGAGTAAACCAAAACTATGCTACAGTCATGGATCCCTCATGCCTGGCATTTTACTATAGGAATCTGGATTGTCCTTTTCAATCCTGATGCTTTATTTTCTTCTTGAGTTCAAATTGCGTTAAAATTCACAATTATTAGAAACTGGCATCTTTCTCTGCTGCATCAAAATGAAAAGAATATCCATAATAGAAGCATATATTGCACTTGGGAGATGTAGTATAAAGATCAGCATAATGGATGGTGTTGCTAATTAGGCATCAGCCTTCAGCATCCATATGCCACAGTTAGAACTGAAGAAGACAGCACTGCAAAAGAATTTACACCTTTCAGTAGTTAGATTTAAAGAGGATTTTAAGACAGCAATCTGGAATTGGAGACACAGTAGTTGTGAGGTTGTGGTCTGGAAACAGATTTGATCTAAGTTTCCAAAGCATCTGTCGCAGGAAGCAAAGCCTGGATTCTTTATATATAAATAGAGCTAAAAGCATATTGTTGATTTGACAGCATGTAGACTGAGGAAATACTTGTGTAGATTTGATGGGGAACACTTTTTGCTTGAAAGGCATATAGTGATTTTTAAAATTATAATTTCACTTGTTTCATTCTGCCTTGCTAGGAAATCTTTAGAATTTTCATTATTTTTCCTATAAGAATCCATATTTGCCTTAAGTATTATTAAAAAAAGATATTTTTTTAATAAGAACAGAAGTAATGCCATTATCTACATAACACATTACTTCCTCTGCAGACATGCACCAGTAGAGGCTGCTGTACACCATATTAAATAAACATTTATACATACTGATAGATTAATTTACAGGCAGGTCAGAGATGAAACTTGAAATGTAGTTGTGCGTTTAACTTACGTAAACATATAAAAACTATAAAGGCAGGAACTCTTACGATTTTACAGAGAAACCATAGTCTGGGAGTAGCAGCAAAATCGCAAGCATTTGCTTTTTATCATTGTGTGTTTCCAGCTTCAGACAGGGCAGATGGATAGTAATTTTTACAAATAGGCACCTGAAGGTGCAGAAGCATCAGTCTTTCCTTTTTGACTCTCACTAGTAATTAACCAATACATCACCACTTCATTACAATGTTTACTAAGTTTTTTATTTCTAATGTTTAAAATGTCTCTGTTAAGAAGCACTCCATGTGTAAATGTGCCACTTTTACTAGAAGAGCAAGAATTTTCCTTAAAACCACATGTATTATCCTGTTATTGTTTGGGATGTGTGTTCCAATGACTCACTCTCCTCTGCATTCTGTTCTTGACCTGGCTCTGCAGAAATGAAGTGACTGCACTGTCAAGAGACACATGAGCATGAACAGCTGAGCTATCTTCACACACACATCATGGCCCCTCCACAGAAGGGGCCAGGCAGGCTGGAACCTTGCATGAAGGGCTCCTGGCAGCATTTGCCCATGGAGCCTTTGAGACCCCACAGGACAGAGTGCTCTCCTTAGACCTAAAGCACAACAGGCAAATGGCTAAGGATTAGGAATGACCTAGAAGCCAAAAGGAGCATCTGGTCAGTAGCTTCTAGGACAGCAGTACTCAAATGGAGGTTGAGGAGATGGGTCAAAAATACTGCATGCAGTCTTTGTTTCTTCCTGCCATCCTCTTTCCAAGAGTGGTCTCTCTTTGGCAGCCTTGCGAGGAAAGAAACATTTGCTTTGGACCAGTTCAGACAGCAGGCAGGAGACAAGCATATTTTAAAAGAAAATGAACAACAAAAAAAGAAACCCAAACATCCCAAATGGATTGTGACCTGGGGAGTGTTGTCCGTTCCTTTCTCCCCCTGTGCGATGCCACCCTCACACAGTCAAAAGGTGGGTTGTCAAAAGGAGAGTTACAGCCAGACAGAGGCCAGGCAGTATTCCTGCCTGCAGCCAGGTCTAGAAGGGGTTCCCAGGCCTATGGGGAGAAGGTGACAGCATTGTCTTCAGGGGAGTCTGGTGCAGACAGGGGATGCAGCAGCTGGAGGGAAGCGAGGAAAAGGCTGTGCTGACACACAGGGTGCAGAAGCTTTAGGGAGGACCCCAGCTGGCATGCACAAAGTCCCCTAGTCTGTGAGTTGGGGATACTCGCAAGTGAATAGCCCAGCCAGTTTTTTTGCTGGAAGGCTGCAATATAGGGTGCTGGGGTCTCTAGTAGTGCTGAGGATGAAGATGGGTGCACACTGAAGGTAGCTGCTGAAGATAGTTGAAGAAAGTTAGCTTCGCTGTCAACTCTTTCACAGGTTTTTCCTCAGTAATAAAGTCAGAGCAGAGCAACTGCCAAATACATCACCTGAAATTTGTCAGCGCTGTATATTCTAGCAGAGGCTTGAACCATGGGCGTTTCCAAATGACTGATTAAAAGCCAGTATATATAATAGGTATATGCTACATAGTCTTAGCCGAGAGAGGACATATACCCCACTATGAGAGAACTGGCTTCTGGGAAACAGCACGATTTCTTTCTTTCAGGTCCTGTAGGGGTTGGGCTGAATGAACTTAAACGGAAATTGCTGATCAGTGACACCCAGCATTACGGGATAACAGTGCCACGTAAGTAAAAATACACTTCTGTTCTCCTAATGCGAAACTCGCATTGCTATCCTTTATCATTGCATTACCTTAAGGCACTTTCAAATCTGAGTCTCTAAATGCATGCTTGGCATCCAGATTACTTTTCTAATTTTTAAGAGTGCTGCTGCAGTTGTATTTTAAATAGCATTGATTAAACTGATAGGACGTTTTGGCTCAGAGGCATTGCAGGAGACCTTTAGTACAAGTTTAACATGATTGATGTCAGTGAGGTTTAGTAAATGAATCTCAGCTGAAGAACACCCTGGATTTGGCTGTAAAAAAGTGAAATGTACTCTGTTACCAGTGCTTGCTTTCAGCAAAATGGCCTTTGTATATTAGATAGGTTGAAAATGAAGACTGATGATAAACAGTTTGATCCTCTGAATAAATTAATTGAATACCCTTGATTGGCTTTAGGAAAGTTGATTTGGGGTTTACTTTTCCTCTTTCCCCTTATCTAAGTAGCATGAGTTTTATAAGATTGAATAACATTGTGCTATATTACCTTCTGTAGCACTTTACTGGGTTTTCTTTAATGTAGAGCATTTGACAGTTCCAGACTTATGTTCCTTGGATTGCTTTCTACTTGTATTTGTGCTTCCTATACAGGATCTTTGAAAAATACAGGTCCAACATTCTGAATTTGGGAGATACTGTCACCGGTTTTTTTCAAGTATAGGTTTTCTATACAGTGTATATGTATGAATGAATTTGAATATATATTGTATATATATATGAATGAAAAAGGAATACATTTGGGTTTTGGAAGTCATTTCTTTTGCACATATTTGCTTCAGTTGGGTATTGAAAACAACAACAAAAAGAAGCCGGGTGTTCCCAAATATTTAACACATTGGAGCATATTCCGTTATTTGCCCAAAATTATTTCTCAAAAAGGTGCCAGAACTCACCAAGCTGCCTTTCTCTTTTCACTTCTGAATTTGTGGTTATAGTTTAAAACAAACACATAAAGAAATCCCTCTCCCTGAAATTCAGTAAGTCAGGACTTGCAGGGAGAACTCAGTTTTTGTCTGGGAAATGCTTCTTTTTGTGTCAGCCTAAGGAGAACTTGATATCAAATGGCTTTTCAAACTGTTACTGCAAGCAAGTTGTGTATGTTCATATGCAAGGAAGAATACATAATGCTGTAACATGCAGCCTGTATTAAATAGGACTGTTGAATGGGTTTGTTAATGATAAGCAGCAGCCCCACAAGTAAGTTTCATTTATAAGCAAAATCTTTATACCTGGTATTTCAGGGGAAGTGAGAAGTGCAAATACCACAAAGCTACAGAAAGAAAAAGGCATTTGATTCTGACACCAGAAAACTAAACCATGAAATTCACCCCCCCATTTTCTTACTATCATGTTTCACATACCACAGCTACAAGTGTTGTTAATGAACATAGTATTTTATAAATCAGGTTGGTGAGCTTTGTTTCCCTTTATGGTCTCGTATGCTAATACACTTAACAAGTGGCAAGGCTGGAGTAATTGTTATAGACTGCTGCTCCCTTTATTACTCAGCTGTCCTCATTTTACTGGATTTTTCCACTTGTTAATAAAAATGATAATCAGATACTTGTCCAGTAGGATTTTTCCTGCTTTTCCTGCATGCTTTTAAAACTGAATCCTGTCATGTGCTTGAGTGCTGCCTACCAGATCCAGAGCAGCTTCAGGCCCATCAAAAGTGAGGGAACTGCTGCACTTCATATTGCACAAGGGTTGTGTGCATTATATTGTTTTGTGTATCTTTCCTTTATTTTTCCTTCATTTACTCAAACTGCAGACACTACCCGTCCAAGGAGAAGCCAAGAAAGTGACGGTGTTGAATACACTTTCATTTCCAAGCACTTGTTTGAGACAGACGTACAGAATAACAAGTATGTCAACAAGATTTTAAGTAGAACTGTAGTAAAAACAATGGCTTTCATATAAAAATAGGCCTGGTTGTATTTTTAGATAAGAAATCAAAGTCAGTATAAGTTGCAGTGCTTTGAGGATGTGTTAAAATCACATTTTGATATATAAGCAGCTGGCAAAAACATAGAGCAAAAAAAATAGCAGTATGTGAAAACACGACTGTTTCTAAGCTTCTAAGTAGTTTCAGTACTTCAGCTCCTAAAGAGAAGACACTGAAATTGTAGGTGTTAAGGATGGGGAAACACTCTTAATAGAGCATCATCTGTCATAGCAATAAAGCATTGCAGCCTGGGGTGGGAGGGAGGGCCTGGAAGTGCTGCAAACGTGCCTGAGTCAATGTTTGTGTAGTTCTGCTCTCTTTCAGGCCAGGCACTTCCTCTGCATTTGAGCTTAGAGATCTACAATGAAGCCGCTGCCTTAAAGCCTCCAGAAATTAAACTAAGATGAAGACAATGGTAGCATCGTGCTCTCCAGCAGCCTGTAAAAAGCTGTAGCTTGAAATTCTGCCCCAGTGTTTCAGAGGGCAAAAGTGTATTAGACACAAAGCTGCGGGTTTTATTGAAACTTCAAACTGTGCTTTGCTTTTTTGGCAAACAGCGCTTCTACTTTTATAGCACATAACCAGCCGCCTTGGTTCCATTAGCACCATTGTCGCTCCTCCTCCTCTTCTGAGACAGAGAATTTGGATATTCTGCAGTGTGCAATGAAATTTCAGTAGTTTCTATTGTTTAGCTTATCCACTGTTTTATTGCATTGCATTAGTTCAGAAAAAGAGGTGATGGAAAACATTAGTGGGCTGTTGGACTACAGTACTTTTTTCTCTTGAACTGTAATACAAGCAGGTGTTACTGATTTGAAAGTGGGAAAGTAGAAGATTTCTTAAAATTGACATGCTGAAGTACTTGACAGCATTTCCTTTATAAAACACGGTAAAACTCTCATGTAAAGTAAAATATTTTTGCTCCTGAATTAGATCTTATAAACCAAACTGATAATTTCTGTCTTTTTTCTGGAGAAAATGGAAGTTATTCCAGTTGGTTTCACCTTTTGCCACAGGTTTATCGAGTATGGCGAGTATAAGAACAACTACTATGGCACAAGCTTAGACTCTGTTCGATCAGTTCTAGCTAAAAACAAAGTTTGTTTGTTGGATGTGCAGCCTCATGTAAGTAAAGACATCTTTTGGATTCTTCTAGTTCCCCATATTGCATATTGGGATTCCAGGAAAAATATTGTTTCTAAAAAGGAATATTTTATTCCATGCTGAATGACTGTTGAGTGGGTTGGCTGGGTACCTTTATCATAGCAAGGCTCTCTGAAAGGAGGGGAAGGAAACTTCAATACATATTGGCAAGTGTTCAGCTTGGTAATTAGGTGAATTGAAAGCCTGAGGCATAATACCAAAGATTTAATTACAGAATGCTCCTATATTTCCCTTCCAATTTCTGCTGTTTGGGTTAGAGGTTTTCTCTCAAACTTCAGTTTCAGAATGACTTTGAGCTATCAACCAGGTCAGCAGCTCTCTTTCACATGCTTAACCAGACCATGCATGCCAAGGGTTTCCACACAGGGTGGACATGAGTCAAGGAACGCACTAAATGTGATGTTGGCTGGATAATTGCTAAGAACATTCCTCTCTAAAGCATTTGTTCTTGCAATGACCCCATCTTTCAACCCCGCTGAACAGCTCCACTGGGAATTTTTATACTACTAATAACCACAGTGCTTCCAGGAGCTGGACTAGTTTGTGTAAACCCAGCCAAAGTATTTCTTCTCCAAGGGTGGCCAGCCCATGACTTCTGAACCCCGGCAGCTTGTGAACAGCTCCTGGGGCAGTTTAGACACGGGCCTGTGCCGTAGGAGAAGGGCAAGGGGCTGCGCTGAAGGAGGAGCACTTGGGGAACCCAGACTTTGTGCAAGGGGAGGAGGGAGCTGGGCAGGGTCTCCTGCTCTGCAAGATTCTTGCCTGTCCAGGATGGGCCTGTTTTCCAGTGAAGCACTAAATTCTGTCGGGGACCCAGGCTTGTGAACCGTTCTGGGATCCCATTATTCAACATGGGTCCTGGGTTCAGCAGTAGCAGCCACTTCTTCTCCTTAGTAGCTGGTGCAGTGCTGTGTTGTGACTTCCGGCCTGGGAACAGGGCTGGTAACACCGATGTTTTCAGTTACTGCTCAAATGTTCAGTCTGACCAAGGACTTTGTGAGTCTCGTGCTCTGCCAGGGAGGAGGGAAAGCCAGGAGGAAGCAGGGACAGGACACCTGACCCAAACTAACCAAAGAGGTATTCCATACCACAGCATGTCATGCCCACTATGTAAAGTGGGGGCAGTTACCCAGAAGGGCACACGCTGCTCGGTCAGGCCCGTTTTCAGCAGGTGGTGAGCAGTTGTATTCTCTTCCCTTGTTATTTCCCTTATCATTATGATTATTGGTGGCAGCAGTAGTGGTTTGTGTTATACCTTAGTCACTGGGCTGTTCTTATCTCAACCTGTGGGAGCTACGTTCTTTCGATTTTCCTCCCCATCCCTCTGGGAGTTGGGGGGAGGGAAAAGCGGGGGGGGAGGGGCGGGGCAGAGAGTGAGCAAGTGAGATTGCGTGGCTGACTGGGTTTTAAACCACGACAACATGGCATTTTCCTATGGGACCTGGCAGTGTGAACAGGACAGAAAGCTTCTGGCCAGCCCTACTTCACACTAAGCTGCTGGCTATCCCTGCTTCACCCTGTGCTGTAGATCTATCTCTAGCTCCATACCTAGCATTACTTGAGTTGCTTAGGAAGAGCGAGTAGCATGGGTTTGTGTGGTGCACACACAGTACTGAAAAGAAAAATCATTGACCTGTTGTGAGCGAGTGTCACAGACACCTTCTCCCACTACTTGTCATGGGTACAGAGGTGTTATTCCTGCTGTGTTGAACTTTTCCTCCTCTCCTGAACGCCCTGCTGCTCCCATCCGTCCTCCTGCTGGCAGTGGTGCTGTTGTGGACAGCCCAGCCTCTGCTGGACTGATGGGATTTACCAGCAGCCCATGTGGAACTCAAGAGACACGGTCACCTTTGGAGAAAGCATTTTCTTACCATCCGTATGAAAATTTTCCTCACATTAATCAATGCCTATCAGCAGAACAGGATGGCAGTAAATGAAGAATAGCCTTCCAGCAGTGCTTTATGGGTTTATTTTGGTTATTGGAGTGTTTCTTTTGTTACAGTAATTTCCAGTGTGCAAAATAAATGAATTAATTAAAAATCTTCCCTCTTCCCAGACTGTGAAGCACTTACGGACATACGAATTTAAACCATTTGTTATATTTATAAAGCCTCCATCACTTGAGCGTTTGAGAGAAACCAGAAAAAATGCCAAGATTATTTCAAGTAAAGACGATAAGGGAACTGCAAAACCCTTCACGGTAAGCGCATTCAGACATGGGAAAATGTGCAAACTTGGTCAGAGTTTTGTTGTAGTGGTTTGCCTTGAAAATAAAGGTCATCAGTGGATCTCATCAACAGTACTTGTCAGGGCTTGCATGTAGTTTCTTCTTGTTTCCCAACTTCTCACACATCACAGATTTACTGTGGTGTTTTTATTGTTCGTGGTATTTACGTTTCCGTGGTCCTCTGATTTTATGTCATTGAAGAAGCCCCACAATGCAAGTATGTGTTTATGAGAAATACCACTGTGGAGTTCCTTCCAAAAATTTGCATCTGAACTTAGAGGTTTCTGTTGAAGTGTAAGAATTCCCTTGTTTTATCAAGTGTGTTATTGGGTCTAAATTTAGAGGAAAGCTCAAATATTAAGCAACAATTAAAAAAGTAATGCTACTTTAATAAAAAAAAGTATTTGTGGGTAAGATGAAGCATTTTTAAACATTATAAGGAAATGAACAATGTAAGAAAGGAGAGCAATCCAAGCAAGTAACAGATGCTGCTTTTTGACAATAAAGTCAGACTACCCAACAGTAACTTAATTACTTCCTTGAAATACAATGAAAACCTGCTTCAATTGAAGCTAAAGTAAAGCTGATCATCATTAGGCTTTATCTACATTTATCATTTTTCCTTGTTCAGATGTTATTTAGGATTTTCTGGATTCTGTTTCTGAGTCACAGGGGTAGTCACCTTCTGTATTTGTGTGGAACAGGCGTGTGAAATCGTTTGGAGATTGTGTGCTATAAGAATATGTTCTATAGCATGTAAAATGTAAGAGGAGTTCATTCTGAAGAATAACCTTCAGGATATTGCTTACTTAGGATGGGATTAATCTCTTGGAGTTATGTAAACAATTAAATTCCTAAGATTTGTTCCCTCCCCAACCATGAAGAGGAATCCACTGAGCCATGTTGAACCAGGCATATCCAGCTTCTACCAAGCTGTATATTGCGTGCTAATAGCAAGCTGAGACTCAAGTAGTGAAGCTTTAAATGTATCACTGAAGTAAACAGCTAGAAACGTTTTCCACTGGTACTGCTAACAGAAATTGTCTCTGTAATTACCATGCAGTGACTAATTGTGTCACTGTGGGCAGAGATGAAAGAGTTGCCTATTGAGCAAAGCCTATTTGTGAGAATGCTCTCTGAGATCCCTTGTAATGGTAATTTCTATAATCATTTTATTGGAAGTACAGTTTCCATCTCTTGATGAGATGAGAAGTAAGCAGTGAGCTTTGAGTTTACCACAGAAGGAGTTACCCGGTGTTGCTGTGGACTGACAATGCCTTGCACTGATCTTACTAGGAAGAAGATTTTCATGAAATGATCAAATCTGCCCACGTGATGGAGAGCCAGTATGGGCACCTTTTCGATAAGGTGATAGTCAATGACGACCTCACTACAGCTTACAGTGAGCTTAAAACAACATTTGACAGGTTGGAGACCGAGACCTTCTGGGTTCCCGTCAGCTGGCTACATTCATAAGAACGCTTCAAGTAGATAAATATCTGCTGTTATCTCAGCAGCTAAGTACTGGCTGTGGTTAGGCATTACTCTATGGCCGTTTTCTTGGTAGGAGGGTTTTCTAACTCCACTTGCACAGCAGGTACACTCTTTATCCACTTGGAACTGGTCTTGTTTTCCTGTGTCTTCAGTCCTCCTGCCCACAATTTTAGGGGCAGAGCAATCAGATTAAACTGAAGTCTCACTGTGCTCTATAAAGTGAGCTAACACTAACGTAACAAAACTGCCAAACAACTCTTTATCATCAAAGGTAAGTTTTTTCAATGGAGAGTTTGCAGAAGAGACTAAGGAATACTAGAGAACAGCACTTTGATGGTTTTAAATATAAATGCTCCCATAAAGAGCGCTTGGAAGTTATTACCCCTTAAGTGCTTGAGAGATCTGAAATGGGGAAAAGTGACCAACATTTTTATGAGGGAGACATCACAGTTTTAATTGCATATCAAGATAAGTGTTTTACTTTTCTAGACATGAATCTTGTCTTACATGTACAGAATGATTTTAGTATTCCTTTGCACTTACACAGTCATGGAAAGAAAGATGTATTTGGTGGCTTAATTGTGAAATACTTTGCTGTGAGCATGCATGGATTGAAAATACGTTCACGCATGCTTTGTGGCACAACAAAGGAAACTCATTACAATATTTATTTAAATAAGGAATAATAGGAGTCACTACATACATAACTTCAACGTCTTTGGGATTAATCTTCCGTAAAATCAATGGCAAAACAATATGCATAGCAAGAAAGTAAAGAGTATCTTTCTTTTTTTCCCCTTTAAATTGATTTCTAGTATTTTTGGCATCCTTTAGAACAATTTTCCCATCAGAAATTTTCAAACAATTAGTGAGGAAACCTGGGAATTAGTCACAAGAGATTAATTCTTCCTTTTGTTTAATATCTAGTGATACTTTTTAGTAGTATAACAGGTATTTTGTCTCCACTCAATTAACGCTGTAGACTTCACTGTAAAAAATAACCTTGTCACTGGTCAGGCACAGTTGGAAACCTCATTTTACAATTTAATGTGGCAATGTAAGCGAATGTATATTAGATGATGTATTTTTAACATAGATAATTTGGTATTTTTCTTTATTTACTACTGATATGCAGGAAATGAGTACAGCTGTAAAGACCAAGTTACACCTGTGTGTTGTGTTGTGAATATGTCTTGTAAGTACAGAATGTGTATAGGAACTTGCTGACTTCTGTTCATCCCATCTGTGGCATTCAAACAGGAAACTGTCATTTCATGTTAATCTGTAAAGAGAATATAGCTGTCTTGTTTAAAGAATAAAGAATTTAGTGAAGCTTTATATATTTATGGAAGGGTTGAAAAGGGATGTTAAGTTTTTAAATTTCTTGTCAATGTGATCATTTATTAAGGAGAATTACTAAGTCCATAATTTGAAACACTGTCTCTGTAAATGGAGCTCAACATTCCATGTAAATATTTTATTTCAGTTCATACGCTGATGTAGCCATCAGATCTTGCAGGTTTAGTCTAAATGTGTATTTAATGTGTGGGTCATTGCATTTGGATTAGCGTTGTATGAAACGAATGAAATGCAGCAACAACAGCAAAATTCCTAGGAGTCTGGAAATGTTTATGCAAGAGTTACGGATGTACTGAATCCCAGTACAGATACATGCTCTGCTTCAACAGCTATAATGTAACTCTTGTCAAATTTCACCATTTTCCTGGTGGACTTAAACCTTTTTTGTAGCATAAATAGCAATTTGATGATTAAATTAATTGCATGGAGATAAAGCAAGTTGAGAAAACTTTCTATTTTTTTTATTATTATTGAAAATCAAAACTGTTTTTCAGGGGATCTGGAATTCAGCCAGTCTGTTTGCCGGCAAGATGCTGAGTGCCTTCGCCACCTCTTGCAACACAAACTGAGAGGGCACTCAGCATGTCTCAGGGTCTGGCCATTTCCAACAAGAGGAGCTTTAGTCCTTATTGAAACACCCTTAATGCTGCTTCCAACCTGGGCTGTCTCAGAACATTAGCATATGATAATGATCACATGAAAGACCTGCTTTTCTCTTTAAGAAATAGGTGCTAGAATAATCTGCAGACTGCCTGGTAGAGACAGATCTGGCTGTCCTGCGGGCTGTCTTTCTTGCCCTTTTGAAATTAATATCATTCCCATTCCTGGGTCACTGTGGTCTAAGAGGACTCAGCCAGGTTGGACGGGGCTTTGAGCAACCTGGTCTAGTGGAAGGTGGTGTTGCCCACAAGAGGGGAGCTGGAACTGGATAATCTTTAAGGTCCCTTCCAACCTAAACCATGCTGTGATTCTGTGACCTACACAGGTTTGCTGTGCTGGGCAGCAGTAAGCAGCATGGTGCTTTGCTGTGTTCACAGAGACACTGACCCACTGGTCCTCAGCACAGTCCTGGGAGGGGGTTCCAAGACAGATTGCTGCCTTCCTCATCTTCAAGCCAGGAGCTAATTCCCAAATTGTAACACCTGCAAAAGAAAGGGAATCACAAAAACATAAACCCAACCAACCGAGTAAAATGCGCACAGGGACTTCAACGAGTCAGAAATCATTTTAATTAAATCACTAGATGGCTCTTGAAAATCAACATTATTGCAGTGTTAGCTTAAAAGTAAATAATTATCAAAGCCACTGCTTTCCATGAGGCAGGCAAAGATGGGAGCAGACCAAGGCACAAAAAATGTCTTAGCCCAACAGTTTCAACAGGACAGGAGCCTGCTTATCGTGATGGATGCTGAGCCTATGTGCTGAACTGTTCTGGGATACCAAGGGGGGGCGGGATTGTTCCTTTGACTCCTAAGAATTTGGGAAGGAAGACAGCTAAACATGTTTCCAATATTCCACATATTCAAGTTGTGCTGTGTGGGTTTTTAGAGAACTGTATGTTTTGACAGTCAAGTCCAGATGTTTTTACTGTGTTTTAGCTGTTTGTCATAGCCCAACAAATGGTAGCATTTTTTAATATTGTACCGAGCTCTATACTTGAATTTGCCACCAGGTCCTTGGTTGATGTCTTACCTGAAATCTGATCTTACCTTCTTATGCAAAACAATAAATTATTGATATATCACTGAAGGTGGTTTTTCTTTATTGTAAATTGCGCCATAACGTACAGGCTTAATGACTTGAAGAGGTGAAATGGCCAGGGAGTAAGTTATTTCATAGGTTTATTAACAGTTGTGCTCCAATTACCTTTACATGGTAAAATAAAGCAACCTGAAACAGTGACTAAAATACTTAATTTTTCCTTTTCATTGCTAAATTCTCCTTCAGAACGGATGTTTGCCCTTTCCTGCAACCCACCCCAAAATAAACCATTTTTTTTCTGAGACAGAAAGCTTAAGTCAGTGGGTCAGTGCTTAGAGTGTTCTCCAAGTTACCGACTCAGAGTGCTTCATTGGACACGTGTGCTCCTAGGTCACTGCATGTCTCACAGGAGGCTGTGTTTGTTTGCAGGGCTCAATGAAAGTAATGCTTAAACTAAGTCACTTTTTGGAGTGTTTTATGTCTTTTCTAAAGAAAAAGAAAAAAGCCTAACACATACCAGGATTAGAGAGGAGACTTTTAAGCCCTCACTGTTTTGTTTCAGTGCAGTATTCTGCATTGCCCACATGTACTTAGGTTCAGGTTTCTACTGTGCATGGAGAATTATTCCTCAGTAAAGCTCATATTTACTTTTTGTTAGATTGTTTCAAAGGATGAATAGTTTCTTCAGGTATTTAAAGTTATAATCTAAATCTGTTTCTTTATTGCAGTATCTACAGTCATTTCCCCACAGGATTAAGAGTTTTCTGTGCATCAGAGCCTAAAATCATTTGTATTTGCAATTTGCCCAAGAACCTTTTGCTCTCAAAGTCATTAAGTATTTATCATATATTAGCATGATTAATGTATGATACCAAGCATTCAACAGGAGAATGTCTGAACACTAAATTGAAGGAGCACAGTGAATAGTTGTTGCTTAAGAATTCTGGTGCTAGATAATGGTTAAAGATTTCAGCAGAAACATGCACAAAAACATTTGGAAACAGTTAAAGTCTGGTCTTAAATTTTGTCTTATGTTAAATGACAGTACAAATGAGAGAATTTGGAGTTCTAGACAGCTGGAGATTTTTTCCCTCTTGGTATCTGTGTCTGAAATACAAGTTGGATATTTGGAAGACTGTATGGAATGATTTTACATCTCTATAATAAAATGCTATGGTATTTTGTGTAGCTGACATCCAACATTTTAACAAAGAGGGTATATCCTTATGATTACTGAGGCTTTGTTTTGCTTCTATTTCAGTTGTACACGTATGTCTGTGTAAAAGATTTTTAAAGGCTTAATGCGCAGAGCTGCCAGCTACGGATTTCAATGTATGAATGGAAGGAAACATCAAGATTTCTAAAAGGGTTCAAATGGCACGAAAAATGTTTGAAAGCTTCTTGATAAGAAATAAAGAGAGAAAAGTAGGTCACAGTGTCTTTTGTAATTAGATCTGTTTCTTTTCAATAGCCACATTAATAGTCATGACTTGAATACACTAAAAAAATAAAGGCATGCTGTAATTTTCCTCAAGTGAAATTTAGATTCTATAGGATTATACACAGGCTCATGGAAGCTTAGTTTTAAGAGATTTGGTACATGTTTTAAAGGTCTGTGGGTATGGCAGAGGAGGACTGAGAATGTTACAAATGCTAGTGCTACCCTAGAAATGCATCTTTGTTTTTGTAAGTCACTGAACAAGGAGATCAGCAAGTTGGCTGCGAATGTTCTGTGGTTTCTGTTCCCTCCTTGGTAAATATAAATAAGCGCCAGTAAATCTTTGTTGGTTAGGAAAGCCAAAATTGTTGGCATTATGGAGAGTTGAAATGTAGTACCCAGAAGGAGTCCTCCACATCCTGGAGATGTTGCCAGAGCTCTTGCTTAACTCTCTTCTGGTTAACTTTTACAGCAACAGTACAGTGATCACAGCTTTAACATGAACTTAACAAACGCTGTTTAATCACTGGCAGTCTCATTCTGGTTTTGTTTCTTGGCTCCTGTAGAGCTTTAGTAATCTCAGTCATACAAGGGGTAGAAAGGGATAATGTCTTGGGAAACAGACACAAAAAATTTGGTAAAAGGACATTTTTTACCTCCTTCCCAACAGACTCTTGAGGTGATGTGTTTCTGCTACAGAGGTGAAGAGCTAGCACTTGATCAAGATGTAGAATCACATGAACAGTGTTTTGTCCCATGACAACAGAACTGCTCCGCGGGACCCCAGTGGTACAAAAGACCAGGAACAATTTTAAATTTCATGCCAGCAGTGTTGGCTACAGGAGCATTTCCGCTTGTTTTCGGTGTGACCTTGGGCACCTTGTGGTGTGTCCCCTCCCTCCCTCCCTGAGATTTGCATGGCTCACTTGTTTTTGAGCAACGATGGTTCCTTCAAATTAGTGTACTCTTCAAGTGGTGGGAGTAGTCATGTTTCATCATCAAGTGCACATTCATGATGGGGCAGCTGCACAGATGGAAGCATGTGTTGAGACCACTCCATAATGCATGCAGGCCCTTCCACATCGTATTCTCTGAGATTTTTGTGTACCCATGTATGGGTTATGCTTCCCCATAAAACTTACTTTGATGCAGCTTGTGGGGCCGTACTCGTAAGTACAAACTGGCCTATGTTAGGCACCTTAAGAACATGGAAAAAAGATGTAGTCCCAGGTTCAAAGAAGCTCATAAGAAAGTCAGAAAGATCACAGAGCAGTGCAGACCCACAAGAAGGTGTAAAGAGATCCAGTGAGCACAACTCCTGTTATCAACTGGCACCAGAGGCTGTGCTGGCACAGTAGGTCAGTTAGGTCTGGGATTCAGCGTATCACAAGAGGATTAAATGCTTCAGGGACTTGCTGGCCAGGCTTCAGCCCTTGCTGGGTCCCGGCACAGCTGAGGGGTAGCAAAAGATTGGTCCTAGGAGCTGAGAGGCCAGTTTGACTGCAGGAAGGAATTTAGCTGTGTCTATATGAGCTGTGCTTTGCCTCTCCTTCAGAGCCACAACAGGTCTTGGCCCATTTTAGTGACTGGTGCAGATGGAAGCGGCATGTTTAATGTTCCATTTGCACTTCTGGCTATTATTGATAGTAAGGCATGAAAGGAGTCTGGTTGGTTTTTCTGTTGCTGAAAACTGACCTAAAATCTTTGTTATTATTGGTGCTATCTGGGTAGTATGAAAGAGCAGCTTTGGTTATTGGCCCTGTTGGGGTATTATTCCAGATGTTTTTCTTTACACAGCTGTTAAGCAGGAAGTAGAACCAAAACCAAAGATTGATTTGAACCATTGTTTTGTCAAAAACCAGAACTGAACCTGAATTATTGTCTTCTCTTGACTTCATTGAATTCAAACCATCATTGCCCCCAGCTGGATTCAGCCCCAGCTCAAACCAAACTGAACAAAGCACAGACTCTGACCGCACTTTTGAATAGGTGAGGCTTTGAAGGCTGAGTCTGCATCTTGTAATGGCTGCAGCTGATGTTACCTTTCTGCCAATAACAACTTTGTTTTACTGTGCCTGTTTGCATATGCATATATGTTTATGTATTTACCAAGTGTTGCGGTGTATACCCTTTTATTTTAATGAAAAAAGCAGGCTTATAAAACCAATGTTTACTGCTTGATTGGAAGATTAATGACAGACTGTAGAAGTCTACTGATATAACAACAAAGTTTTAGCAAAGAGATGCATGGTTCAGTGCTGGCAGGACTCTCGCAGATCTCAGGAATCTTAGAATTTTACATCTCAAATACACGGTTTAGCCTCTATTTTGTGAAAGTCAGAAGAGCTTGATTGAATGCAGACGGCAAGCTTGTTCACTGCAAACCCAGTTAAACATGAAATCTTGCTGGGATTAGCTTAATTGTTCCCTAAATGAAAAGGCTGCTTTGTACATAGACTTGAATTTTATGCTTGCCAGATAAAGCAATGTGAACCTGTCAGGAGACACAGGAACTTGTCTGTGTAGGGAGTATCACTGGGCCAACTGTCTTGCCTTTTATGCGATACTGTGGTGTAGAACACCACTCCACCGGTTTCATTTTACAGAAAATAGTCTCTGTGGTGGTATCCTGTGGGAACTGAAGTATCGAGTTCTATTTTCCCTTCAAAAGTCCAACTACGCATGTACCCCACTTCTGAAAGTACACTCGCCATGACTGCAGCCAGCCGCATGGGCTCGAGGGATGCTGTGGCATGGCAAGGGAGCTGCAGGGAAGCTGTTCCAAGCAAAGCAGGAGATGACACTCCTTTGCCATGGTAGAGCCTGCTATAGGTAGCACCACAGTATTTGAAGTGAGAAATCCTATTTCTGATGGGGTTATACAGCAACTTAGTAGAAAAAGAAGCTTTATTATTCCATTTTTAATTTTCAGAAGTTTATGTGACACTTCTGATTATCAAACATTGATGGCGAATTCCTCTAGCTTTCTTTTGGCATCCCTGCTGCCAGCTTGAAAGCAAGAGTTGCTGTGATTAAACCCTTTATTCTTTATATAACTAATTGTAAAAGATGTGGAGTTCCTATCTTCCAAAGCCTCCAGACCAAGCAAATAAAGATAAAATTTCTGCAACTGTTCTCAAGGGACCTATTCTGTTTAATCTTGTTTCCTTTCTTCCTAACCAGTCTTCTCAAAAAGCCTCTCCATGTCAGGGGCCAGTGTGGAGCAAAAAAGGAGAGGCTGGCCAGGAACCTCTGGAAAGGAGAAGCTGGGGCACTGCCGGGCTCTGAGCAACTGAGAAGTCTGCGAGCCCAGTGCAAAAGTGAGCAACCTACGAGTGAAAACAGCATGGGAAGATGATTTAAGCAGCAACGTGGTGTTTATTCCCTCTTAGCTATGAAAAGGAGCAGTCTCTGTTCCTGTGACTTTCATTGTAAGCATTCAGTAGGGAGCAGCTGGGTTACCCTCCACGGCAGACAAAGCACTCCCAACATGCAGTTCTTAACGCCATTGTGGCAGATGTGCACAGTTTTTCTTCACAGTGTCATGGTCTGAACATAGGTCTTGACTTCATGGTCTCTGCAAGTCATTTTCTGAAAAGTGGCATCAAACCCTGCCTACTCCTAGAGACTGTTCAAGCCCAGCAAGTCTGGAAACAGGTTGAAGTGTTTGTTTATCAGTGACAAGGTGGGTGCATTCCTAATCCTGAGTCTTCTTCATGTTCACCTACTTTGTACCAGAGTATTGATATTAACTTTGCTACCACTAGAAAATGTGATGCATTTATGCACTTAGTGTTACTGTCCCTGAGACTGTATTTAAGTACCTTCAGTGTGCCACTTCTGTTCAGATTTTCTGCAGGAACTCCTGCATTGCTCCCAGCTACAGTAATTTGTCAGTCACAAAATCTAAGTGGAAAACACAAGAGGCCAAACTCTCTAAATCTGAGGGTCTGTTGCAGGGAGGCAGTGCTACTGCTCCGCTCCCTGCACTGCTTATGGCAGTGATTACTTGGCTTGGCCTCAACTAGCTTCATCATGTAAAATCCTTATGGATCCTCATGGTTCCAGTGTTCAGGATTGATGATTCTTCCTTCACTTTTAGCATCTTGTGAATAACTTAGAACTTTTTTCATGCTACTGCAACTCCCTCTCTTCCTGGTAAATTGCCTCATTTTTTGCTGTTGGAAAGTGCTTAGTCTGTATTGCTTTACTATTAGTACCTAACGGTTGCTGCTGCTTTCTGTATTATGTGTATGGGACAAGTATGAAATATCAGCAGATAGCTTGACACCACTTCAACCTCTAAATGAGGGATAGTAGGAACTCCTCCTAGAGCTAGCCTCAAATGACTTTCATCTGTACCACTTTAACAGCACACAATTGTTCATGCCATTAAGCAGTGTGGCACAGATGAGATGCCAGTGGATCAAAATACAGTGCTAGTGAAGTTAGAAAAGTTTTGTTCTATTTTAACAATGTCAGAGTTTTACCTCTTGTCTTTCTGTGCCTGGGAAATTAGAAATGCCTTTGCTCTGAAGACCTTGTAATCTAATGCCAGGTATTGCTGACTTTTACTGTTGAGCTTTAGTGCTTTGTTTCATGTGTGGTCGCTTTGACTTCAATCACGATAGGGTTGCCAGCTCTTACCCTGGAACTAAGCTGATGACTTCTCTGGGATCGGGGTCTGGCTTTGAAATAAGATGCAATCAGCAGAGATGATAAATACTTCAGCGAGTGATCAAACGTGTAAGAGTTCTCTGGCTATTTTCTTTGGATTAGTATCTGGGAGTGAATTTCAATGCAAATTCACCTCAGTTGTGTCGAGCACGTGATAGTAAATATGTGCTGCTGATAAATCTATTAACTCTTTGTCTAAATTATTTAATGCAAATTGTCGGATTGTGTTAGACTGGCCTGCCCTTTGCTGCTTAGCTCTTCACCCAGGGTTTCATTTCTTTTATACCTACAATGTCTTCCTGATAAAGCTTCTCACACACTTCTAAGTAATTTCCCAAGTGCTCTCAAAATGGAGGCAGCAATTCGTCTCTGTCACATCAGGCAATTATTACTGAAATCTCTAACAGTGTTTCAGAATAATTAACCTTAATTAACCTTAAGCCTTAAAAGGTTTTCTACTGTTGATCAGCATGCCTGTAAGCTGCCAGTCACACATCTGTAAACTTGGAGTTGTTGAGCAGATAGTAAACCCATATAAAGAGAGCTCCGTCTGCTTTACTGATTTCGGCTCGAGCAAAGGCTCAGCACTATATATTTCTACTTGTAAACTGCATATCTTGGGGTTTTTTTGCTATTATATTTCTGTGTAATACTTTCCAAACTATTTTATTGTACTCTACAGTTAAAAAGCCACCTGGATATTCCTTTTCTAGTCTTTTCTTTTGAAACTATCTCTAAGCCTTTTTGCATGTTTTTGTAATGTGCAAGGCAGACTCAGACAACAGAGGTTTTTCAGAAGCCTTGTGCAGCTGGTAGCTTTTTGATGGTTTCATTTCACAATTCTTTTGGAATAAATGCGGGTACTACGAGAACAATGAGTAAAATGTCGGTTGTGCTAAATATAAGTGATCTGTTTTAGAAAAATATTAACACTTTTGTCAGTTCAATTACACCTTTGCATCACTCTACTATAGCAGAGTACAAAAAAAAAGAGTCTAACAGATGTACAGTAAGTACACAAATGGGGTGAACCAAGGAAATGTCATAAATCCTTTATACCAGAACATTCTGTGAGAATGAGCATACATCCAGGTGTTCTTTGAACCCCGCAAGGTGATTAAAGTGAGCAGTAGAAGCTGAACTAACCGTACCGAAATACAGGAAGATACATGCAGGTGACTGGGATTTACACAGCTCATTTATAGGAATGGTAGGAGTGCCATGCACTGGAAATGGGGGAGATGAATACTCACAACTTTCTCCAAGTAGGAAAACTGGTTGTGGGGAATCTCTTAAATATCTTCTTCCACAGGAAGTAAAATCTTATTTATTTCTAAGTAAAACATTCACTGCTCTGCTGAAAGAAAAATGAGACACATGAGGAGTTGAAAGAGCACAGCCAGTTATGAGCAGCATCTAGGGTCTTCATGAAACAGTGAAATACTGAGTGCTAGAAAAGGATAATCAGTTTTATGCATTTT
Organism: Agapornis roseicollis; assembly: GCA_002631895.1. Lineage (NCBI taxonomy): Eukaryota > Metazoa > Chordata > Aves > Psittaciformes > Psittacidae > Agapornis > Agapornis roseicollis. The sequence continues at coordinate 425,498 of NDXB01014386.1, forward strand.
TAAATTAATACAAAATGCTACTCTCCCACTTCTGCTGTACAGCCTGGGGTTTAGAATGTCAAGAAAGTATTTGACATTTACAAGAGACTGCAAGCACTAATACAAATCATTTTTATCCCTTTATCCATTTTAACCACCAGGCTGAGTGAATTGTTGGCTCTGTGCAATTAGTCTCTGTGCTTCTTGACAATATAACCACAGATTATCATGAATTCTATTAATAATGCAAGGTGGAAGCTCTGTTCTTCAAGTCTGTTATTTTACTTCTAGAAAAACATCTAATTTCTTACAAACCTGATATAAATAGGCCAGCTGACAAGCTTCCCAAAAGAACAGAGTATGCTCGGAACAGTCAGATTTGAACTGACGTGATTTTGGCAAAAAAAAAAAAGTTATGCAGGCTGTATTTGTCTGAAAGTTTAAAAATAGGAGCCTTTGTCACATATGGCAGGAGAGACCAGGTTGAGTCATGATTGATGTCACTTGAAAGAACACTTTAAGCTTAGAAAATGACATCAGAATCATCAGAGTTTAGGGAGATTTAGAGCAGTCCCCGAAGCCAGGGTGCTGAGGGTTCTGGAAGATACTTTGTGGATGATACACAGCACATTGCCAGACATCATCTGAATGGAAGCCAGGAGCTACGGTACTTTGAGGTTTCATTTCTAAATGATGGGTAAAATTTGTTTTAATAACATTCATTTTTAGTTAAATGCATGTTTCGGACTGTTTTCAGGTTTTTAGATACAGTGCAAGCCTCCGTTTCAGGCTGGAAGCACAGTCTGTCACTGCCTGACCTCTCCCCTTGCTCACTTACATGACAAGTTTCCAAGAGCAGTCAGGAGTGCTTTCTGTATTACCACAAGTCTGCAAATACAGCAGGGTCTCTTTCCATTTACCCTTCTCCAGTTTTAGTGCTTGATTCCCGCTGACTTTACTACTGAGCATTTATAAGTCAGACTGTAGCAGTACATATGTATGTCAGAAGTATTTCTTTTAGCTCCCAGGCTAAAACTAAACTTCTGTCTGTCTGTCTGCTACCACTAGTGTTAAAATGGAAGTAACAAAGCAGAAGAGGTGCTTGGATTTCATTTTATTAAAGATAACCAATAAACTCTGCGAGTCTAGGTCACGGAGGGGCTGTGCAGAGCTTTTGCTGTGCAGAGTAGCGAACCTCTTTGGAACAGTTTCTTTCATTTCTCCTTTGATTTTCCACATACAGCAAGTCTTGTTCCTTAGGTAATTCTGGTGTGAAAATGAATATATTTAATGTAAGCGCACAATGCTACTTTTGACCCAGTTATATGTGGTTTGCTTCTTGAGTAGTTTTTTAAGTGTAAAGAGAAAGTAAACCACAGATCACATTTCTAAGAAGTAGATTTGTACTTCCTGCAGTTAGCAGCGGTATCTTTTGTGGATAAAATCATAGATATTAGTGAAAAATTGAGTTCTGAGCTTGCTCAGCTGCATACCTTTACCAATGCTTTCTGCATAATCAGTTTTCATATTAAAATGAGTTCAGTCTAGGAAAAGAAGAAGTTCATCACACACGCAGCCCCATGAGTAAGGCATGCTTGTTAGATAATAGTTGCTGTTATCTGCTATTAGATTTGCACATTGTGCTCGTTCCTGTTCTGTTTGAAGAGCCAAGTGGTGGATGAATTATTCTTGGTATTCCTGATTTTCAGTTCAAGCCAATAAACACCTGTGTGCGACTGGCCTGCTGGAGCCATTCCACAAAACATCTGGGCATGCTCCAGCCCTGGGGCTACTGGCGTTCAAAACAGTCCTCCCTGATCCTGACGCTTATTGCTGCTACAATCTGGGGCCTGATTAAGTGTAGGAATTGGATCAGGAATCCTGTCACTCCTGAGCACCCAGCTCTCTTGGTGGTAGAAGAGGCAGACAAAGGGACAAGGAATCTGGTGGATTATGTGAGCGGTGAGGGAGAGGGAACTGCATGTGATTCCTTTGAGAGCAGAGAGAGTTTTCCGTGGGTCTTCTGTGTTATGTAGCACATAGAACAGATCTGCGCTGGAGGATGAATCATTGTGTAGTAAAAGCAAGCGTGCTCTCTGGAGTCTGTACTTTCTTTGTTCCAGCCTTTGGAAGTACGTAGTGAATGAAGCAGACAACTCTAGAGAAGAGAACATGTTTTCATGATTAAGGCATGAGTGCAGCCCTTGGGAGCTGAATCGTATCCCTGCTTCTGCCCCAGATTTCCTGTGTGATACTAGTCACTTTGCACATGTGGTTGGTAATTGTGTTTTTCTTGGTGCCGGGTACAGTGGAGGGTAATTTGTAGAAGTGCTGAGCACTTGCAACTGCAAGCTGTAGGCAGCGGGAGCTGTGCTGTGACTGTAAGCACTGCTGTGCAATGAATACTGAGAAATCAGGCACCATGCATCTCAATGAGGCAGCTAAGAAAAGAGGAGGAAGGAATTAAAGATAAATCTTCATGAGTTCAATTTATATGGCTGGAGAACAGCTTGAACGGGCCTGTCCTTCTTAAACTCGTCCTTCCTCGTACCTAAAATAAGAACAGCAAACTGCTAGCTAAATACAAATGCAGCATTTGTGCACAACTGCTGAGTTTAAGATACTTGCACTAAACTGAGAATTAGTAAAATGACTATTTAGCACTTGTCTGTCATTCATCTGTCTTGCTTTTTTTTATCTTTCAAAATGGAGATATTATTGTATCACTAGGTCAAGACAATGAAGAACCCCATAATAAATCAATATTATGAGTATATGTATGCTTTTACCGACCAGATTCAAAGCAATCATTAGGGATTGAGTAGCCTCTGTGTATTTTCTCATAGTCTTAACATGGGAAACATAGGCTTAGCAGTACAGCAAAATGGTGACACTTTAAAAATACTGCACTGTTCTGTTGGTAAAAGTTACAAACTTAATGGGAAGGTAGTTTTTGGAGTGAAGCGTTACTTTTCTGCTAGCTCTCAAAATAAAACATGATGGTTTGTGTAATGTGTATTTTATAAATCACAAATTTCATGAAAAATAAATACACAGCTATCCTTGTATCAAGNCTGTTCTGTTGGTAAAAGTTAAAAAAGACACTTCCGACAAACTTAATGGGAAGGTAGTTTTTGGAGTGAAGCGTTACTTTTCTGCTAGCTCTCAAAATAAAACATGATGGTTTGTGTAATGTGTATTTTATAAATCACAAATTTCATGAAAAATAAATACACAGCTATCCTTGTATCAAGATGGGCAAAGAAAAAATAATTAGCTTTTATATGAGACATGGAACAATGAGAACAGGAAAGCACATAATTTCACAGATTTCTGTAATATAAATAGCTTTGTCAGTTTAAATATATTTTGTCACTCCTTGATGCTGTAATCCAATGCCAAGAGAATTATGATTTCCTTTTTAGAAGAGCCATTTAGCATGTTTAGCATATTTTATTAGAAAACGCTTCTATTCCTCTGTCAGTTAATCACAGCTTTATAAAACCTTACATTTGGAAGTATCTGTTTCATGTGACGGGAAGAGGTATGCTCCTGAGGTGTTAGTTACAGAGGTGACTAGAAATTTTCAGGAATTTTTTTTACTTTAGTAATCACAAACACATACTAAAACGGAAACCAATTATTCTGTAAATTTTGTTTATTTGAGATGTAGCCTGTGTTTGTCTTGGAACACAGAGCCATACGCTCAGGATGCACACAAGGCACCAAAAGTGGAATTCAGGCAATCCAAATCCACAAAGCGATTCAGAAAACCTCTGCTTTATTGACTATTAAAACTGAATTCACTTGGCTTCATTGTTATGGTCCTGTCTCCTAAGTGCCAAAGCTCAGGTTTCTGTGAGTACACCAAACTCGGAACTTCTAGCTACAGCTTCTTTTAACCCCACTAAAAGACAGCTCTGCACTCAGTTCCCCAAGTGGTTCATTTCAATCCAGGCACTCTGAGCACACCTACCACTTACGGGCTGCTTCCAGGAGGGAACGCGCTCATGTGCTGGGCTCGCAGCTACTTGATGATTGCCCATGAATGTGTGGAGTTGTCTAGTCAAGTGGTGAGTTACAAAGGACTTGGCTTCCTGCATGCTTCAGTATCACTGCCTTACTGTTTTCAGCTTCAGTCTCTTTTACAGAAGGCAGTCGTCTCCTCAGGCAGGGACTGTGGCTCCATGAAATATCCTAGAAAAGTACCTTAGAGACCTGCACCCACATGGGCACCCCAGGCTCCTAAGAGGGGTGGTGGGGATAAGAAACACCCCTGTGCTCATCATTCCTGTTTGGCAGACTAAAGCGCTGAGCACAGCACAGCTGGATATACATCATGGTGTGCTCAAATAATCAGAAAGCAGTGAAATGTTTTGAGGTTAATTTGAACATGGTTTGCTCTCTGCCTCAAGTGCAGCATATATAATTATCACCAAAAGTGGAGATGAAAATAAATCACCAGCTAATCCTTTAATGTTACCAGTGTGGCAGATAACACCCAGTATTTTTAATTACGGTGTTCTACTTCTACATAGAATAAAGTTAAGCTGAATTTAATTGTAAAGTCTCAATGCAGTGAGACTGCAAACACTCCCCACTGAAGATTCTACTCAATTCTTCATCATGTGGAGTATTTAATTCCAGTTTTGCTTACTTTAAACTGAATGGAATTTTTGTACCAAATTAGGACAGCTAAGTCCTTCCATGCAGAAAACTACTGAGCTCACTGGATATTTTTCTGTCATGGCGCCAAACTATACAGCAATCATGCTGAGGATATGGATGGAAGAAAGGCTGCTCTGCACAGTAATTCCATATAGGAATCACTATTGATTACAGCAAAGATACTTTATGGGTGGTGTTAAATTATGAGGTTTCTCTTGTAAGTGAGAACATTGATTTACATGAGTAATGCAAAGCCTCACACGTAAGTTGAACTCAGACTTTAACTGTCAGCCGTAACACATCTATTTATACCACAGATCTGTGCTTAGCCACTTATATTTAATTATAATCAGTTGCGGTGCCTCCATTTTCTGTGTTTACTCAGACAATCACATTTCTGAGGTCAAATGCAATGACAGTTATACTGTAGTTATTTGAAGACATTCTCAGTTGTACATTCTGCATGTATCTGAGGACAGAATTTCTGGAGAAGAAAGGATGGGTACAATTCGTCAATCCTTCCTTACATGAATAAAATTTCACACACATCAATTTTAGTCAGGGCATGTCTGTGCTGCACAACACAGTGCTGTGGAGAGACAGCCAAAGCAGCTCAAAAGGAGCCAGCCTGAGTAACTGGAAGCAGTTTAACCACATTGCTTAATGCTGCACACTGTCTAATTTACCCTGGTTTTTAGCAAAGTAAATTAGCTTTGGCAAAGCATTGCACAAACAGGCTAGCCTGCTTCCAGCCCATGAGCCAGCTTTGGCACCAATTTCTACATCGTACTTATTGTGCAGTATAGTGTATCTAGCAGGAGATGCAAAGGACTGCTTGCATAAAAACTTGCAGATTCTGATCCCTGAATCTTATTCTGCACTTATTCATTTTAATGTCACAAAACTTCTCTTAACTCTTAAACGCCACTGCCTCAAATTTAGTGGTGTTACTGAGCCAAATATCAAAAGAATAAAATACCATTATATCTGAATCACTAAAGCATATCATTTTGAGCTTAGTATGCTTAAATATGCTTTATGTTTATTTGACAGCAGTAGCAAACTGCTAATTAATAGTAGATTTCTTCAGAACCTTAAGTCTAATTGCTTCCAATCTCTGGCATACAAAGACTCTCTGATTACCAAAACCAGCACAAATCGCAAACACTGAAAACCTGAAACCTGAGCAGAACAATGTCACTAATGTAACTAAACAATGGTTTAGAATGTCATGGGTACTAGATTTCTTGAAAGAGTCTGGTAAAAATTATGTTTAACTGTTTGCTGTCTCACTGTATTGTTGATGTTGACTAAATTTTTCCTCCCATGGAAATCGATGACAGAAATATGTTTATGACAATGGAATGGATACTAAAGTCTTGCCATGTATGATTTTCCAGTCGGGGCAGAATTCCCTTCCATCTCTTGAGAAATTATTTTGAACTACCTAGTCAGACTAATCAGGAACCTTTCAAATACCAAAGCCATAGGTCCTAACTTGACATTCCAGGAAGGACTGCATTCAAACTATTCAGTGTTATTCTTCCCAAATCTAAACAGAGCACATCGGCATGCATTTTGAAACAATGGCCTGCTTCATCCCCCAAATTTTACATTATGAGTTGAAGGCTTGCTGGAAATCCACAGCTCTCGTAACAAACTGAAATATTCGTTTATGAATAAATTGGATGCAAAAAGAATAGACAGATAGTTTTAATCTCCATCTCTGCTTGAGCTAAAAACTAAATGAAGTTGTAACAGCTAGATGCAACTCTTTCCGCAATAAAATAACTAACTACCAAAATGTGGGAAAGCTTCAGATCCTCTAGAACAACCTTAATCATTCTAAATTTTAACTAAAATGCTTGATTTTATACAGTTATTACCAGAGGAAGAAATGGAAAAAATCAGAGGAAAAACGTACCCATATGGAGGACTATAATATCCATGGCACAGATCTTGAGAATAATACCAGAAAATTGGCTGTATTAACTGAATCAGAATGTACACTATGCAAAAAGACATGTATACGTAACACGTGTTTCTGCTTCTCTTACTAAAAATTATTTTGATAAAAAGGCAATATTCTGCCTCAATTCAAATTTCTACTGTAAAACAATTTGGAATTGAACTATAATCTTTATTCTCATCCTCGCAGGACTTACTTTTCATCCAAGTTGAGTGAAGATGTCAGGATCATCAAATATATTATATGGACTTAAAGGAGAGTTGCTTTTTGGTTTGGTTTTGTTACATAGCTTGTTTCTTGTACTGTTTGTACAATCACTATGAAACAAAAAGTTAGATAAATAAATTATTTTTCTGCCAGGCGCTAGATTAATGCTCAACCTTGCAACATCCAACACTTGCTTCGTATTGATTTTACAGCCAGTTGCTGCTCAAACCCTGTAGTGATTTGGCTTTATTCTGATCTTCACTCCTCTCACAATTTCACATTTTCCCATATAATATTACTGTACCACCATAAATGATAGAAGCAGTCTCTTTAAAACCAGTGATTGCTCCAAGGTGCTTGAATTCCTGCCTTAAAATGACCTACAAAGAAGAGAAAATGCCCTGATGTCAGTCTTGGCTCTCTTTCCGATTATATAACGGGGGAAAAAACACTTGGATATTTTTATTTTTATGTTACTTTTCATAAAAACTATGCAGGGAATTAACCAGATTTACTATTGGTGATTGCCCAAGTAGTGAAATGGGGCTAATACAGTACTAACTGGAAAGCTGAACGCCTGAAAGAGATTTTAAATTCTCTTTAACTATGTAGTGTCTTTTGCATGTTTGTATTAGTACTTAGTGTGAGAATTGGTCTTCATGAAATAGCAAAAACTCTCTTTCCCAATTAATATTGAAATGTTACACTCCAAAATACTTTCCACCAATACCTCTCATTTTTCCCCTAGAAAAAGAAAGGCATAAATGGAGACTACTTATGTCATTCTATTTCTAATTTTAAAACAATCTCCCTTTCACACTCCCACCCCAAAACAAACAGCCTGATCCTTTCTCTTTTTCCCCTTGAAAAAAGAGGCAATTTTTAGAAACCTCTAAGAAAGCAAAAGCATTTGGGCTTGTCAGTAACATTCACTTGCGAAGGGTTTATGTTTGAAAGCTAAAAACACTGCTTTCAATCACAGTACAAGACACACTGTCTGCAGTATTACTTTTAATATCAAGTTATTTCAAATGTCTAGCACCAGAGGGTAAACATATGAAAAATAAGTATAGCTGGCAATTTTTATTCCTACATTTAAAAATAATCCTCAATTTATTTTATTTTTGCTAGCCAGACTGTCAAAATCTTTTCTAAATTGCAAAGGTGACTTGTGGTTCTGGATACCCCCAATGTAGAGTAGGTGCTCTGATTTGCGGGGCTGCCACTTTGTCCATTCCACTTGGCGCACACTGTTTTGGATAAATATTCTGTTAATTTTGTTGTCTTTTAATTGAATCTCTACTACTTCGAAGAAAAATACCACCATTGAAGTTCAATTAGCTTTTTAATATAAATTAGAATGCCTGATTTACACTGAAGTTTTAAAAGGCTTTTGTAGCTTTCTGATGGCTGTAGAGAACCTGTATTAACTTTGTAATCATAATCCACCCATAAAACTAATTCAAGTAACCAATGAGCAAGTTTTAAAAGACATCATGTAGCTTCTATGAGTACTGAATTGCTGTATTATTAAGGTCACAATACTTAACCGGTTCTACAAAAAGCATTTGATATAAACATCAAAATGCACAGATCTTCTTTCTCCATGGGAAAATACAAGCAAAATACAAATTATTTGTTCAAGGAAGAATCAATCAGAAAAATAAACACAATCAGCCATTAATCTTTTCTGTGTGTAAAGAGGTTGTACCAGTACACGAACAAATCAAGGTAACTGATGGAGTCAATACTTTGGTGACTCATCCTGTAAAAGTCAGCATTTTAAAACAATACAAAATTTATTCGTATATTTACATAACTGTACTCCAGAATATCCTTCTCTGAAGCTTTCTCTTTCAAAGTTACTACACATGCATATTTTAATCACAGAAATTTCAGACAAAATATATATGAAGAGGGAATTGAGGTTGCAGATAGTGGCAGAAGAATAATGTACGAATTAAAAAGAAATTGTGAAGGAAAATCCTCAAATATCACAAACCCAGCAAAAATGACAAAAAAAAAAAGACAGCCCACCATGTTAAGCCCCTGATAACCTGGACCTTTATCTTGTTCTGATACTACAAAGAAAACATGTGAAGGAATTTACTACATCTTTCAAATCAGAGTCTTTTAACCTTGCACTCCAAATATTATTAGGACATAGTCACAGTGTTCTGGTTATTACACCACACTGATTATTTCTTCCAAATTATACTCAGAAATATTCAACAGACCTGGGCAGGAGTAAACAGAAATGAACAAGAGGGAATAAGCAACCATCTATGAATAGAGTGAAGCACCATCTAGAAACAGTTCATATGATGAAATATTATACTCTTTACTGATAAAAACTTATCAAATCATATTCAGTCTTGGACTGTAAACCATTATTCCCATCTGGAAGCCATTTCTAAAAAAGAACAGCAGAATCTCTGTTATTGTCATTGTTCAGAAATAACCATCCAGATATTGTTAATCTATAACTTATTAACCAAAATATTGTCCTGCTTTATTTTCCTTGAAGATTTTTGAAGTAACTGTCTCTTTGCCAGACATCCATGCAGACACTGGATAATTCTTTGTTATTTACACTGAGTCCCATTTGGAAAATGGTCTTTTCTAGTTTTTAATTTTTATGGCCAAGACAGTGTATTGCACAATGTCTAGCCTTTAAAAGTCCTCACTTTAGATCATTTGGCATTTTTTGAAACTCATAATTGTGCAGAAAACAAGAGGTAAGTAGCAGACTGCAGCACAGAAATCAGACTCGGTGAAAAATGAGTAGCCATTTACTTTCAAAGGATTAGGTTTTGAACACTGTTTTCCATGAAATCATGCTTAAACAAAAGAGATCAACAGATTCGTCATGCCGTCTCCCTCTTTTTACATTCTCAGGTAGGTTACCTCTTGAGTTGAAACTTTCCCTTTCTATAAACCACAACCCCCTAAGTAAAAAAAAAAAACCCTAAACACAAAACAACAAACTGACAATGGACTACAGGAATTTAAGATGCATAAAAATGTTCATTAGCAACTCTAGGCACCTCAACAGTGCATTTGTACTGATACAAAATGGAAGAAAGCCAGCACAACTGGATTTTTTATTTCTCTAGCTAAGCCCTTTTCACCAAAGCAGTTGGACTTCTGTTTGTGAATGCCAAAATATAAATTTTGCAACAAAAGCAAGCTTATGAACAATAAAAGGAAATCAACAAATATTATGTTTTCTCCTGATTTTCAATTTGCCTGACAAACTGTCCATAAAAAGCTACGGCTATTTAGCAGAAAGAATAGCTGGTATTATTCACCTTGAATGGCTTTATTATGTAAGCCTCTAAAACTGTTGTTTTTTACAACTTGTATTACTGTTCTACTTTACCAGTAATCATCTACACCCTTGTCTACAACAACGTGAGGACAAATATACAAGAATTGCTTACAAATTCTGGCTGCAGCTTTGAGATTATAAAAAAGATTTCCAATTGCCCTTTTCTCCATGTTAGCAAATTCTTCATATTCCCCATTTCTTTGTGCCAGTAACAAATGATCTCATCTTCGACTACGCTCAGGCAAACATTTTACCTACTGTTTTATAAAATGTCTTTTAAATTAAAAAAAAAAAAAAAGTGAAAATAACTTACAGTAAAAATTCACTAGTATATAAATGTACTATTACTAATTTATAGAATTAGCCGAACATGATGCAAATGCCATCTCCGGGTGCTCTCAGTTCCTGAGTAAGCTGCTTTTGAGAATACATTATGACTTTATTGCCTGGAAGTTTTTGCACCCTTATTTTGAGTCACCAAGAGAACACTTTCATAATTCTTTAATTGAATACTTTATGTAACACTTCAGCGGTCAGACAAAATTTTCTAAGATACCCATGTATAGTCTTGTGCCAGGAGGTATTAATAGCACTGATTGATCAAATCTCGTAAAAGCAAAAGATGGTACTAAATATCCTTAGGTCTGGCTCAGAAAGGGAGTTCCAAAGAGCTTATTTCTTAGTGACAGCTGATGCAAGAAGGCATGACTTCTTGTCATCCAGCAAGACAAGCTTGAATGTAACCGGGGGAATGACTCAGGGCTTACCTACCAATGCAGTAACTGCAGTGATGACTTGCTATAGTCAATACATGTCTGAAAACATGCAGAAGACTATAGAGCACACAGACCATGAGCAGACAGCAGGAAGAGAAATTGTTCCTATTACATAAGGGAATGAATAAAGAGTTTAGCACTGAAGAATGCAGTTCATGGAATCCACTGAGGTGCAGGGCAAGCATGGCAGAGAACTTGTGTGTGAACAGGCACCATCTGGAAGTCCCTGCACCCACAAACTGTACCCTAGACTCCCTAACCTTCTCATCTGACTTGAAGGTCAGGGAAAGAGTCCATGAATAGCAACAGTAACAAGATCTGATTTCTTATAAAACTATGTGCTTTGTCCCTTAATCTTCTGCTGTCCAACTTCTCTATAAAACACCCACTGGGTAAGGCTGAGGTTACTCAAGTTCTAAGTAGCCAGCATAGTTTGAACATAACACTTGGCTGGCTGGTTGCTACAGAACATGGCCTGCAGCTCATATGCCTGTCTTTACCTCAGCTAGGTCATTAATTCCACTTTCCCATCAATTCAACAGCCTCAGGTTTTATGACACTTGTAGGAGCTTAATTATTTCCAAGACTACAACCCTCTGTGAAATATGGTTCAAATTTGCTATCGGGTTCAACAATTACATCGGAAAAATGAAGACGATGGGGACCAAAAGAAGGAGACTACTAGAAATATTCTTTTTCTTTAGAAATGGAATTTGATTTTATAAGGATAAGTGCAACACTATATACTTAAATCCTGCAGAAAAGCTACAAACTTGTCAGGTAAAAATAAAAGTAATAGATCAAAAATTGGTTGTATTATTCAGTTGAAAGGTGACAACAATCCCTAATAGGATTTGAAAAACAAATGCAATCCTAGAATATAATAGTTGAGGAACTTCCAGAAGAGATTAAGACTGTTAATGCTATTGTAATGAGTCCTGGTGAAGTGACCTTCTAAATAGTGTCATATCTATTTAAGAAAAACAAGCTCAGCCAGAAATACAGAAAATAAGTGATATTAAGACAGTAAGAGAAATTAAGAACTTGCAGGCTGGGACTAGAGGAACTGAACTTGTTTAACCTACCAAAGTGAAGTCTAAGAGAAAAATATCTAACTCAGAATCTGGGTGTAAATTCTAAGGAGGAAAATTAGCTGCTGAAAATAAAGGACTAGAACACACAGACACAAAATAGTCATACGAATTGAGGTTAGAAATTAAATCAGATGGTTTCTAGTCTTCAAAAGAGTTACACCAGTCTTCCCATGAGTAAAGTCTTCTCAGTCTTCTGCTGAGCTAAAAACTCAGTATTTGCCTGCCACAAAGAAGAAAGGAGAAAAGCACCTCCAATCTCTAGATCATCCATAGGCTTTTAGCTTCTAATACCAGATCCCCACAGCATTCCTTGTTGCTGGCTTGCAGGATGTGTTCTGCTGTTTAATTTTTTGAATTATCTGTCCCCACAGGAAGTTCCACTGGTAAGTAAGCCTAAAGTAGTTAGCAAAGCTCTTTTTATGGCCAGTGGAGATGCATACTCTTTGAGGGCAAATCATTCCATTTATCTTTGCCACCAAAATATCTTTCCTTTTTGCTGTTCAGTGGAACAGAGTGATCTCATTCAGGAATTCTATTTCTTACTCCACCGACTTCTTGCTTAAAATACTCGGCTCTGTGTGAAAACTCACTGTCTTCACTCCCCACCACCCATGGTGGGGATACTTTTACTCCCTTTCACATTTTGCTGTTTGCACCTTCTGCCCATCAAATTCCACTTTTTAATAGTCATTATTTCAGTAAAAAGAGGAGATTTAATCCTTTCTGAAAATGCATTCATACATAGTATTCCATAAAGAAAAGTAATGGCATCAAGTCTTTACTCAGGCTTTTTACTAAAAATGCTCTTTCATTTTCACCTAATCAAATGATTCATTTTCTATCTTCTCAAAGTTACGCAGTGATGCAGTCAAACAAAAAAAGCCAATGCTATTCTTAAGTCATTATTTTGCAGACTGCATGTATTTATCTGTAATTACTGCTTGAAAGTTTCAGCAAGTAAAATGTATACGGGCAATCATCTCCATGAAAAAAATGTATTAATCCGACACCGTTATTGTCTGAGATGCATCCCACATATGTTCCATGACCTTCCTCATTATTAGAGGTTTCTTACTCAGCTGAGTTCTCGGTAAAATAAACCATGGCTATGTTAACTCTATGGTATTGGAACAGCTGGGTACTTCCTTTGCACTGTCCTTGAAAGGATTATTTTCCTATGCCTTCAGAAGGATGCATATACTGGAAAGCTGAACATAGTTCCCTAACACTATTCAGCTAGTGTGCAACATGTAGCCATTCCTTCCCAGGTCAAATCTCAGTATGTTTTTTATTATCTGATAGGTATTTTGGGACCCATATAGCTGAACTGGATTCACAGGTGGGAAAGGAAGACAGGGAATATACTTTTTATAGGCCCAGTGGTACAGAAGAGAAGACAGGCAGGTAGAAGTACAGTAGCAATTTTATAGCTCAAAAATTTATCCAGAGTGATGGCTCATTCACATCATGGATCAACAACAGGTTTGAGGAAATAGTATTAATTTCCAGTCTTCATTTGGGGTACTTTATTTTCATATGTCTAGTTTTGTGTTGTCCTCAGTATGCAAATGGACTCTATTCATTGGCACTGCCCATATGTAATTCCTTAGTTCCTTTCAAGAACACTGATTTTAGGTTACTGCCTCAAGAACTAGAAGTGGTCAATGTTAACCTTACTAATTAAAGCTGTTTACTTCTAATGACTGAAAGCTAGTGAAAGGTTTAAGCTGTACTGGCTAAAATTCAAGCTAAAAAGTAATCGATGATCTTCCTTTAAACTCTGGTGTAAAGTAACTCTAATCATTCCATTGTTTAATTTCACGCCAAAAGCATGGCCTGGTTTATCACTTTAAGTCCTTGTACCTGCTAGTGAGCACTGTCCTGCCCCCTCAGCCTCAGCTTCACTAGCCACAACCCGGGGCCCTGCTCTCAAACCTTTCTGCCCAGGACTACTTCACCCTTTGTGGGCTCCCAACCACCTTTCCCAGGTCACAAATGGCTTTTAACTACAGTACAAGCTTTATTAAGGCGTTCATACCTCCGCACCACCGGAGTTTGAGAGACACTGTGGACAGCAGTTGCAGCAGCAATTATCCGTCGCACCCATCCACCTGCTCTCCGGGGTTCAGAACACCTTTATCCTATCCCTCAGGGCCACGGCAGCCACACTTACCTACCTGCCTGCCGCGGAAGCGAGCCGGCAGCCTGGGGCACCAGCCCTTCCCCACCTCCGGGCGCCGCCTGTGTTTACCCGGTAACGGCTGCCGCCGGGGCCCGTCCCCATAGCAACGCCTCCGGCCTCGGCCGCGGCCCCAGCGGCGGTGGCGGGGTTCAGCGCTGCTCACCCGAGGTAAGGTATGGGGGCGAGCGGTGAGGGGCGGCCACCCGCGGGGCTCCTTGCGTCCCCGTGGCACCCGCACACGGCCGTCGGGCTTCAGGATCCCTCCCGCCTCCTCCCGCGGCCTGTAGTGGGTCGGCGCCATGCCGGGTGCTCTGGGCTCTCCGCGGGGTGAAGCTTCCCCGTGCCCGTCGCACTTTGGTGGTTCTCGGCCTGTCCTGTCCAGACTTGGCGGGCAGGTCTGACACCCTCCGTTTTCCTGCGTTTAAAGAAGGTGTCTGGGGAGGGTCACTACTGTGGTTGTATGTGTCTGTCCACCTGAACGTGTTAACAGTTGGATCAACTTCACAAGGAGAACCCAACTGCCTTTTGTTGCAGCCACAGCAGAGGCCTGCTGCTGTCAGCTCCCTGAGTTTCTAATAGCACCAGAAATTAATTAACATGGAAAACCCCTGTGTTTTCACCTGATTTCCCTATTTCTTTAAATTTTGCGAGTTGTCTTCTTCAGTTCTCCTTTCCCCATTTCAAAGGATTTAAATGAGTTAAAAGAAACCAGCTGCCCAGTGAAGTGGTGGAGTCACCATTGCTGGAGGGAGATAAAAGTGTAGATGTGGTGTGTAGGGACACGGTTTAGTTGTGGACTTGGCAGTGCTGGGTTAACAGTTGGACTCAATGATCTTACAGAGCTTTTCCAACCTCAGTAACTATGATACTATGTTTATTTCAAATTATAACAACCACAGCATATTGCATTTGTCATTTGAGAGCTCAGGTTGGTCATTTTCTGACTGTTTCTTTGCAAAGGTATTTGATACTTTGATGCTAGTTGACTGACACCATGGGAGCGGCATTGGCCAGGGCAGCTCAGTGGACTGCTGCTGGTTCTGGAGCTGGCACACTCGAAATCACCCCTTTGAACGAATCTCTTTTAAACCAAATTATAAAGTTTGTAGAGGACTTCAGCACTAGATATCCTCAGGAAGCAGCATTTGTCTTCAAAGAGCCCCTCGAGTGGAAAACACAGTTGGATTGTTCAGCGTTTGGAAATGGTTATGAGATCACGTAAGTCTGAATTGCAGTGTATTTTGAAATTATGAAGGTGAGTTACCAAGCAAACTGTGCTTTAGTGTATTTGGGAGGCTGAAATGGGTAGGGATTTACTGATATGTATTAAAAATTTGAGTTAAAATTTGCTGCCTTCCCCTCCCCCCCCCCAAGTTTTGAGACTCTTCTATCTCAGATGTGATACAGACCCATTTAGTTAGTGATGTTTACAGCTTACACTCTCTATTCCTTTTATAAAAAGCATCTAACAGTGACTAACCCTGAGATTTGTGTTAGTGCTAGGAGTGGCTCCTGTGTGGTGGGCTGACCCTGACTGGATACCAAGTGCCCACCAAAGCCACTCTGTCACTTCACCTCCTCAACGGGACAGGGGACAAAAATATGACAGACGGCCCATGATCGAGATAAGGACAGGGAGATCACTCACCTATTAATGTCATGGGCAAACCAGACTTGACTCACAGAAATTAATTTAATTTAATTTATTGTCAATCAAAAGTAGGATAATGAGAAATAAATGCAAATCTTAAAACGCCTTCCCTGCAGCCCCTCCCTTTTTTCCAAGTTCAGCTTCACTCCTGATTTTCTCTGCCTCCTCACCCTTAAGCAGCACAGGGGGATAGGGAATGAGGATTGCTGTCTGTTCATTGCACATTGTCTCTGATGCTCCTTCCTCCTCACCCTCTTCCTCTGCTCCAACGTGGGGTCTTGCCCACAGGAGACAGTGCTCCATGAACTTCTCCAACATAAGTCCTTCCTATGGGCTGCAGGTCTTCATGAACTGCTCCATTGTGGGTCCCTTCCAAGTGTGCAGTCCTTCAGGAGCGGACTTCTCCTGCATGGGTCCCCTGTGGGGTCACAAGTCCTGCCAGCATGGGATCTTCTTTCCACTGGGTCACTGATCCTGCCACTGCTCCAGTACAGGCTCTCCATGGGGTCCCAGCCTCCTTCAGGCACATCTACCTGCAGATTTGCAGTGAAAAAATCGGTTTACCTTGGAAGTTTTCTGAAATACAGTTTAAAGAAATTGTATGTGCTTTATCATGTGAAGTTTGTCCTCTAAGATTTGCGGTTAAAGGTCTTATTCTAAAAGGATATAATTTTTTCTAGTGAAGCAACTGTTCAGTCTGAAGCCAAAGCTAAAGATGGCCAGTCATTGCTGCTTCTCACGAAATCAACTCTCAGAGTTCGTAGTTTCAACCAGCTGTCCTGTGTGCTACAAATTGCAATGGAAAAAAAGTTAAAGGAAGTACAAGCATGCCTTGAAGGTTTCCTTTCTTCTTTTGTTTTCATAATATTTTCTTTCTTTTAAGAAGTATGTCTTCTTCAGTTCATGTTTATGAAATGTGCATAAAGGCATGCCTTCATTCTAAGTATATGGGAAGGTGTCTAAAAGGGCTGATAAAGAACTTAATGCTTATTTTCACAGAAATCACTAACAGAAATCTGGAGTAAAGCCAAAACTGTTGAATCTCATCTACAAATTAGCACATACTGAGTAATACCCTAGCTATTGCAGCAGGCAATAGGTTTAAATTTCTGAAAAAGAATGTCTTATTGGAGGCTAATAGCAGTTTTTCATATATTTGTAGTTTGATCTTCTTTCAAAATGTTCCATCCTTAAAAAACAACAAAAAAAACCTTACACAATTAAGACATTCTCACCTGCACAAGGTTCACAGTGAGCACTTTCTAGGTCCTTCTCACAGTGGCTTTTAAAATAGAGGATTGAGTACTTCTCATGTGTCATGCTCAAGTCCAGGTACTCAAGTGTGTCAGATTTTCAAACTGCCAAGAAGATCCTTGATATGCTGAAGGGGATATCCTCCTCTTGTAGCTAGAAGAGATTAGTAATATTATTTTGCAATTGGAGAAGTAGAAAAAAATTGAGAAATCCTGAAATTAGGAATTTGGTAATTGGAAATTACATCTGCAATGCTAAAATATAAATGCTCATACTGGATCAGACATCAGATCGATCTAATATTCTAGAGTCCTGTCACTGACAGTGATCAACCATGAATAATAAGGAAGAATAATATGGACAGTATGAATGCAAATGCATTCATAGATGCATGGGGCTTCATTTGCTGAACACAGCAAAATGATTTCTTAAACCCATTGATATGCAATTATGTCACTGTTTACCAAAAAGAACAGCTGGCATAGCTGAGGAAGTAATGGGGCCATTGGGAATGCTGCTGGAAAACTTTAAAGATGTTCTTTTCACTAAATCATATTTACAAAATTATCAGTTTTCAGTGACTTAAATCCATTGATTTCCTGGTTTTTCTTGTGATCAGCCAGGCACAGTTTTGGGGAAGGTGGCTGTTGATAAAGGAAAGTATATAATATTCACCTCTTGGTTGTATGAGTCTTAATTTTGTGAGAAAGGTAAAAAGTGTTTGTTTTGCCTAACAGTTTTAAACATACTATCACATCTGATGATTCTGGTTCATGTTTTCAGCTAACAGAGATCCTATAGTGCAAATTCTTGGCCCTGAATATGGGACTGTTGAAGGGGAAGATAGGTCCATCTTGCATTTACTTGAGAAAGTGAAAAAAGTTGGTGACCCTGAAACAGAGGTGAAAATGAAAATCTTTCTTCTGCTTCATCAGTTGGATTTGCAACTGCTTAATAGTTCTTTGAAACAAATTTCACAGTAAGTGCATTTCAGTTGGAAGCTAAGCATGTCAGCCAGTGCATTTTTTTGTTTTTATGGTTAAATTAGATTGCTTTCAACCCACAGTGTGTGTTTTTGGTGTGACATAAAGAAAGTGATTGAAATAACTTTCACTGTTCGCTAACTTATTGAAAAAAATAGTCTGTTTGTTTGTTTGTTTTTTCTTTTTCTCCTGGACATTTTGCTGTAGGTGTGGCTGTGCAAGTGTGTGCCTGTGAGTGTGGTTTGTTTGCTGCATGTGTTTTGCATTTTGGTAGCAAATTGAACTCATTTGTACAAACAAAAAAAGTTAGTTAAATTAAATGTTTTCAAGGAAATGTTTATTTCTTTATGGAAGTATATTAAGCATTACATTGAGCCTGTTTCAAAACTACAAGGACTTCATGTTAGCTATGGAACAAAAATTTTACCAAACTAACAGATAAAATTAAGAAAAACAATTGAAGATGCCTCATTTCCAGCTTTTGTTGCTACTCTTAAGACTTGGTGTAAAAGAAAAAAATCATGTAATATTCTCTTTTTATTTGTCTGAGTACATCCTTTTCATGAATACATTTTAACCCATATTCTATTAATTGCAGACATGTAAGACTAAATCCAGCTGCTGTAAATAATGAAGTGAGTCTTCTCAAGAATTTCTCTGGGGAAGGAGAAAATACAGTACTGGAATCACTGGAGTATACATCAGGTCCAGATCTGATCATATCTCATGCTTATATATAATCTCATTAAAGTACTTATTGTATGATTCTGTGATAGTTGACTTATGTGTGAAATTTGCTAAATTAATTTCAGTAATAAATGTTAAGTGTTTAAAGTGTTTATTTCTATTTTAAAGTTATATGGTAAAATAGAAAGTACTGTCAGATAAGGAATGCTGTTCTTCAGCCTTTACATACAGAAATAATCTCCATTTATGTGTATCTTCAGTGGAAATAGAGGAAGTGAACTGAGTCCCTGATCCTGTGCTAAGCACAGTTGAAATTCTGAGTTGAATCGGGCCACAGGTCTAAGAGCTTTGCATGATGAATTCCATACAGTATGAATTCTTGGGAGTAATGTATTGTTTGGGTATATATGTTATATTAATCATAAAGAATAACTATAAAAAATACTTTCAAACTGGATAAATACACTAATGCTAATTCGTTACAGATTACGTGTTCTCTAATGGATGCCGAGCTCCTCCTTGGAGACAAGTGCATGGAGAAATTTGTTACTTAGTCATCAACCCACATGACACTGATCCGTTGTGTATCACTTGCAGCACAGCAGGAGTGTTTTTAAATGGAGTAAGTAATAATAAATGATACCATGGAGTAATGAATATTTTTACGTGCTAAAATCAAGAAATCAAGTCAGTTTACGGTAGTAGTATTGGGATTGTAGTATTGAGGAGTAGTATTGAGACCTTCAGGGCTAGTTTATTGGTACAGAAGAAGACACAGTAACAAATGCATGGTTGTTTTACTACATATTTGAAGGGCTTTTTTTGATAAATATATGTAGGATGGTATTCTTCACTCTTTGCTAGCAGTGTTTGCTTCGTCTTTAAGCATGTCCTTCACACTACTATCATTTAAAGGTACTGTGTGACTAGATGCCTCTTTAGTGCCTCATTGCTCTTGATCTGAGGTGTAATATGATTGTGTGTGGCTAACATAGCTTGCTTGTCTCTTTCTATGAATGTTAAGCTGTTCTTTCTCTTTTTGCTGGAAGCTTTCTGGAAATTATTTAGTTCTACTTTTAACTGCAGTTATCTCTTTCATTACAGATTGGTTTTATTTAGACATGATAGTCCCCTATATGTGTTAAGTGGTGAACAGAGCTTCTATATTCATTTTGAAGAGATACTAATGCCCATCAGTCAAATTGATTTCCTACGAGTTAGAAATCCAGGGAAATTTTGATTTAGCATGTTTTTAATGGATTAAGCTCATAAAGCTTAGGCTAGTCAGGTTACATTATCTCCTGATTCTTTTAAACATCTGCTGTATTGCACTGGAAGCTCATATTTACTTGGTTATTTACCATAAGCCATAAATTCTTTCCAGTGAAACTACATGCAACACAATTAACTGATTGTAATTATTTGCAGAATTCTATGTAAGATCTTGATTATTTTTTGGGATCCATGGAGATGGCCCATGCATTTTTACAAAGCATTACTGAAGTTGAATAGACTCTGAGCATGAGGGTTCCTTACCTAATGCATTTGTAGTATGACCTCTGTGCTCTTTTAACACTATTTTATGATGCAGATTAAATTACCTGGATGAGGCAATGCTACTAATAATCTCAAATTTATTCTTTTTTTTTTTTTTTTAAGGGTCAGATAGATAGTAAAGATTGCATTGACTATGAAAGAAAAAGTGATGTATATAAAGATATTGTCACCTTTTTAAGGGAGATATCGCCTAAATTTGTAGAAAATATGGCTAAACAGGTATGTGCTTACTGATACTGGGTGTATATTCTACTTTGTACAAACATACATTGTATAATGGTAAGAATTACATTAAAAACCTTGCTGAAGCTTTCTTTACCGAAGATAAGTCTCTGATTAAATGAAGAATTCTAAAAACTGCATTTGTTTTTCTTTGGGTATGTTTCACTTTCTACTAAATATGTTCCTTTCATAAATAGCAAATAATATACTATTGCACATATTGTTCTATCATATCTTATTATGAGTTTTGATCCAACATGTGAGGTCAGCTTCTAATTCTGCCTAAAAAGTATTGCTTGTCTTCTAGTGTTACTCTCCATGAGGCACTGGAAATGTTAAAGCAGGAAAATATGATATCCTTTCAGAAAAGGTCAACTTCTTATGACAGTATTTTTCCATGATAAAAACCACTTAAATTTTTATCTTCATTCTTTGTAAGACAAATATAAATAATAGCCCAACATTTTTACGAGAACTGCCTGATTTAAATATCAGAGCTGAGAGTTAAGCTTGCAGCTTACGCTCTGTGTAAGGTGAAAGTATTTTAGTTTTATTTAGAGCTCTATGCTAACTAGAATCATACAGTGCCATTTCAATTTTACATGTTTCATCATTCCTGATAAAACTTTTTCAGAGTTCTAGTGTGGTTATAAGATTAATAACATGGGGGCAAAATTCATTATAGGCTAAAATCAGTAAAAAGTTTTGCTGTGGTGATTTACATGCAATAGTAATTATTGCAAAAAGGAGGTAATTAACATGGACATTTTCTTATCCTGTATTTCTAGTTTTCTGGGATGTAGGGCTGATATTTATATTTTTTGAGAAATAGATACTTGACAGAAGAGAGCATTTCAACTTGTACACATAAATATGGTAGCTTATATTAACAGTAATGGAACTAACTTTGTAAATTGTTCTATTTGCAATAAATGCCAAAATATGTTTTATTTATCCCATAGGCAAGTATTTTTTTTTAATATTGTATCTACACATTTGGTTTATGTTTCATAAATGTGACAATATATGAATGTTTTTAGATATAATGATTTGTTTAATGTATTTTCGACATGATCTGGCTTCATTTGATGGTCTTAAAAGGTCAAATACAGTAGCATTTTAATAATGTTTTACAGTTCTAAATGTTAATATAAATTAATGTTAATAATAGAGATAATATACTGTTCTTTGCTGGTTTTCTGCTCTTATAAATATATAGATATTCAAGAAATGTGTTAAATAAGAGTAAGTAGAATTTATTCTATTTTCCTTCAGTTGTCATATAAATCACTTAGTGCTCCCTGACTGTGTAAATAAGTTTATGCTGAAGAGTACAAATTATACCATTTTAATGATTTAGGAATATCATATCATACTACTTTGCTGAAGAGCTGGTTTAGTATATTCTGCATTCTAAAACTAGAATTTAAACAAGTTAATACTATAGAGAGCCAGAACATTTGTATTTGAAGGAAAATTTCTACTCTAGAACTCTGAAAAGCAGAGAAAAGCTGTATTTCCAAGGTTGCTTCCCTGAAATAAATTATGGCTGGAAATAGTTTTGATTTATTCTCTGAGGAGATCTTAAAAAAAAATCTCATTGCATACAAATATGTTGCAAAACAAATTAACTTTTGTAGTATCTTCTTTGCCTTGTTTAAGATAACACTTGGAATTGCTGTGTTGGCATATACTGCTGTAGGAAACGTACTTTCTAGCATGTGCTTAGCTGGTCAAGCTACAGCATCAGTTCCCCTTTGATTTGTCTTATTTATCATATGTTAAATTGTCCTGTTTAGAGTACACTTTCTGAATGAGAGGATTAGCATGAGCTGTTTTATGATGAGGCAGTTGAGTCAGCAAGTGTGGAACACCCAATTCATGTCAGAGGCTAGTTGCAAACTGACTATACTGTGACAGTCGCCTTAAAACTGCCTTGAGTCTGATAGAGAAAGGAATATCTTCACCTATCTGGTAGTGACAGCTGCAATAATAATAATAATAATAATAAGTAATGGTTGTATGCTGTCTTTCCTGTGAAAGTTGAATATATTCCAGTAGAGAATAAGAGTTGACAAGAGTCCTCTCTGTTCTGGGTACTTTTGATCAGCCATGGTACTCAACACAGACAGCTGAAGGATTGGTAGATGGCACTCAGCTCCATTCTTGTACCTGATTTGCTTAACAATGTTTTGTCCTAAGAGACAGAAGATGTGAAACTGAAATGGAATGTGTTTATATAAATTCTAAGCTATATCAAATTAAGTTACTTGGACCTGAAGTCTAGAAGCTTATCATAGCCTATTTTCACATTTTTGTTAATTTTTTTTTTTTGTGGGAATTTGTTGTAAATCCTTCATGCAGGGAAATAGTTTTAATATGAATGATCCATTGAAAGCAGAATGACTGACTTTGCAATTCTAGATCTTAAAACTCATTTGAAATTATTTTCTATAAAAGTGCTTGTGTCACAAAATATTTAATGTCTCAGAATTTAAACAACACCCAATACTAAAGTATGTTCAGGAGTTCCAAATTTCTTGAGCTCATTTATTTCAAAAGCTTTATTTTGCACATGGTAACAGCTACTTTCCAGATTAATGTTTCATTATTTTAAAGGCAATCTGACTTTATGCGTGTAGGCTAATTCCACATTTAATACATAAAAATTATTAAGCACAACGTCCTGGAATTGTGCTTAGAACTTATTGTTTTAATATGCATTATTCATGTAGCAATGTGACTGACAAACCATATCTCTTTTTGTTAGGAATACAGGTTTTTTAAGGAACCAGCATATAAGAAGAATTTCCAGCATATGGGGGTAGTTGAAGACAAGGTCTCTGGCCAAACCCAGAGCCTTCATGATTTTACAGAAAATAAAGTAGGTGAGAAAGTAAAATGTTCTGTGCCAAGGAGATCCATTGAAAAGAAGAAATTAGAACCATCTATGAACTGGAAGAATGCTGGGCTTTCTGTTGTCCGCAGATAAGTAGTTATCTTTATAAATAAATTTTCCTGTAGATCTCTCTAAACTGCTAATGATTGGACTGCATGGTATAGGTTTGCATTTTTATGTTAAGAGCAATAAAACAAAATTTACTCCATGTTAATTTCTAAGAAGTACAGACTACTAAAGAGATTTCACAGTTTTCTTCTGTTATGCAACAACTTTGATGATGTTATGTCATTTCCACAGCAAAGCAGAGAAATATCTTGCAACCATCTGCCATACTGATCCTCCAAGACTCTGATACTATAGTATTTTTGGTGTAAAATGTCCTTTAAAATGAGACAGAGTAGACAGTCTAATCTAAACCACGCTTTCTGAGGGAAGCAAAAGAGATCCAGGATGGAAAATCAGAATGACTCTTACTTACGCTACAATTTTTAATGATTTAATATTATATGAGCCACTTTTCTAGCTCTGCTTAGCAGAAATCTTTACTAATGAGATTACCTCAAAGTTTGGACACACAGCAGTAGAGCATACTTATAGTGGATATTGCTGGATTTGTCTTCTAAAATCAAAACTCTGTTCCGATGTCATGTTTCCTGATTATGCATTAATTGAGGAAGAAGAATATCTGAAGGAAAGTCTACATCGTAAAAAAAAAAAAATAATAAAAAAAAAAGTATCAAGTCTGCCAATTTGACATGTTGCAAGGAATATTTTAAGAGATTCTGGATGTTCCCTACAGTCATCAGTTAAAAAATGTGGTTTTCCAGGGCAAGGGCTTATCTTTTTCCACAGCCATTGTTATAGTCTAGATGTAGTAAAATTGGCCGTAATCGTGAGTAGTATTTTGTCTTATTGTTGTGACTGAGATAGTATGACCAGCCCAGGCTTGAAAGGACACTCTGTTTTCACAACACTGGAAATTAGGGACAAAAAAGCACAGGCAATTGTGTCCAGCTAGGCCTAGGAGTCTATGTGAGGAAAACAAGATATACTGTATTCCACATTATAAAAGGTATGGAACAGCTGAGCACATGGAAGAACTAGGCAGACTAGAACTCTTCTGCTGGAAACAAGATGACTGGGTGGACAGTAAGACAGATACAGAAAATCATGACTGGAGACAGTGAATAGGGAGCAAGTAGTCACTGTCCGTTCTAATACAACGATAAGGGGCATCAAATGAAAAGAGCCAGTGAGATCACTTCAGAATGAAGGGAAAGAGTTCTTCATATGACACGTGGCTAAGTTGTCACATACTTTGCTATGGGATGGTAGAGGCCGTTTGTTTCTGTGAGTTCAAAAAGCAGTCAGCCATGTTCATGGAAGACAAATTCATTCAAAACTGATAGACAATCAGGAGTGCCCTGAATCACAGTTTTTAGAGGAATATGCTGAAAAAAAGAATTTCCATGTTCTTCCATTGTTCACCTGCTGTTACCTAGATAGCTGTTACTGGTCATGGTTGGAGGTGGTATCCTAGGATAAATGGACCTGTGGTGTGTATGAATATATTTATTCTTTGTACTTGTATTGCATACAGGACAGCATAATAAGTTTTTCTAATATTCCACTATTAAATTGGTTAGTTAAGACACGACACTCTTTATTTTTAATGGAGTTTATTGTGTAGGTTCATAAGCTCATATGTACTGACATGTGTCCCACTACAGCTTTTTAGTTCTATGTATATATATAAATTATTTTTTTTATAAAAAGAAACATATTACTGATAAAGCTGCAAGAAAAGATGCTGAAGAAGCAAGAAGTAGTACTGTGTCTGCAAAAATCAAAAAGAAAGGTGATGGCATTTCTTCTGAATCTACTAAAATACAACCAGCTTCAAAATGGTATGCGTTACTTATTCTTCTTTCTTCAATTTTTTAATATATTTTCCGTATTTGCAGTAATTATCACCATGCTTAATATTTGGTAATGTCAGTTATATTTTTCTAGTTCTTTTATTAGGCAGTGCTGTCATATCTGTTTAAAATGTGCTTGTTCATGTTACTTTATAGCTGTTTAAAATGGGTAGTGCTTTTTTTTGTTTTTAGTAAAACATCAGCCAGGCTTGATGATGTTAGTGAAAGTTCCTCAGAGACTGAGGAAGATGAAGAACAACCTGTATGTCATTATGAAGTGGGCACAGATTTGCCATCAGAATACTGGGGAATTCAGAAACTTGCGAAATATTTAAAGGTAAATAAGAAGTATTGATAAATTTTATAAACATCTACTTTTTACCTTCTACATCTGAGGCCACCAGACCAGCTCCTCATCATTTCCACCTTCCATATATTTTAGAACAGTCCTGCTACATAGTATGTTCAAACCCTGGAACTGTGACTTTCCTTTCATGCACCCGTTTCTCCTGCATATTTTTTACTCTGCTGGTCTTGGCTTACACAGACCCTTAGATTAAACCGTCTGTTCAGTGTACAATTTAAAACTTAAGATGGTATAATCTTTTTATTAATTATTGGTTTTCTGTTTTGCTTTTTGGGTGAAGCTTTCCAAGGTATTTCTTTATGTGGATAATAACTTTCAAGAGTTTTTATTAAAACTGAATATGTGCCTAAAGTCTTTCATCAACTATGATTAATGCATGACTGAAGTAATTCTAACATGGTCTTATGTCTGGATAGATGCTGTTAGCGGACAAGAAAATGTATGATAAACAGGCATTCTCTAAAGAAAAGGTTTTTTTACACAGACTTGTTGAAAATCTTTTGGAACCTATAAATATAGATGTTTGGAATTTTGTGTATGTCTGAAACACTTTAAAAAAAACCCAACAATCCTCTACTATTCTGGAAAACTCTAAAGCTAATTATGTTTTTCCCTCAGGATAAATTCCTTTTCAAGTTTGTACTGGAATTTATGTACTTTAAGTTGCTAATAAAAGCGCTGGTTTATTTGTTTTTTTCGAGTAAAGCTATAGAGTACACACATCGACTGATAAAATGATGGTGCTGGTATTTGGTACAGTTGAAATACTTATGAAGGATAAGCAAAGTCTTTGGCTCCTTGTAGAAGAGTAAGTCTTAACAGTTTTCAGTGCATTTACACTGCTTGTTCTCAGTTCATGTATGTGGAACCTGTGCTACTAGTTGTAGCCAAAGAGATACAGAAATACTTGGATAATACAAGTCTCTACAATTCTTTATGCTTTATCTTTTCTAGATTGGACCTCTATATTCTTGTCATTTTGTCTATGCTAAAATAGCCCTTTGCAAGTGTAATCTTGTGCAGCATTCAGAATGTAACTTGCTCAGCTCTCCCCTAATGAGCACTCAATATATACATTTTGCATGATACAGTAGTTATGTATGTAACTACGTATTTGCATGTAGTTGCAGGTCAAGGTATTTTCAGATCTGTCATTCTACTAATAGCTTGTTCTGTCTATCTTATGGACCCCTCTTTCTGGGACCTCAGAGAAATAACCATGATACTTTTTAGTAAACACTCAGGGTCTTCCTGGAGAGGATACTTCAAACCCATTACTGTTGGTGAACTCCCAGAAGTCTTTTCATTAGGCCATTTCTGAACTACCTTCTTTACTAACAAGGGTCATCTCTCCTGGTTACATAATTCTCAAATTCCATTTCCTCTCTAAATCCTTCATATAATCATGTTTAGATTTTAATATGGGATGTGATTCAGTACTGAAACATATCTAGACTTGTATGAAACCATTCTGAATGAGGAGGGAGAATGGCAAATAGGAAGAAGTATTTTTCATGCTTCTCTGCTTTAGAAGTTAGTGTATTTTATTCCAGCTGTCAGCAAGCAAAATTACTTAATAGCTTAGAGATAGAAAAGAAAGGGGAGCATTTTTATCAAATCGTGAGTACCTGCTAAAAAGTGTTTATAATACAAAAATTCCATAATATGAAAAGGTTTTGTTATGAAAATGCAAATGTTTACTTGTTTACGTATTCATGCACACCTGAGTCTTCCAATAGTTCTTTAAATTAGAAATAAATTAAATGAAGTACTTGAAGATATACTTAAAATAGTTCTCTGTTGATTCTTAGCTACGTAAAGCAAGAAATCCCTAGTGTCAGATAAAGCTGAAAAGAGATGCCTCAGTGCCATACCACAGACAGTGGTTGAAATGTTTTATTGATGGAGTGCTACTTTAGCTTGCACATGGAATTCATTTTAATTCAAGTATAAATACTGCACTTCTGGCCAGACTTAGGAGATTTTTTGGCATTCTTGTTGTTCATGTGGGCAATTGTTCATGACACATGCAATATAAGAGAAAATACATTTATGACTGCAATATTTAAGTATCTACAAGCATATTTATATAGAAGCACAAATTTCAAGGGGGTTTGTGTCTTCAATGGTTGTACACATTGTTCACACATCTTAAAAAATTAATAAAATGCCTTAAATAATAGGTGCTTGAAATAGAGAAAATCTAATAATTCATATATGCAACCATTTTTTGAATATCTGCTAGAGTAAATGTGCATTACAGTTCAGCAAGATTCTATAAAAGACTGATTTGCAAACATGAAACTTCCATAAAAGCTGAAAGATACCTAGTTTTTATATCAATGTTTGGTTGTCTCTCAAACTTAGAGACAGTTGCTTCCTGTATAAAGCAAACTTGCTAGATCCTGTGAATTGTGCCTGTAGGCTATGTATTTGTATACCTCTTCATGGGGAGAAAATCCCAGTGCAGGGGAAATTCCCTTCTGACTTTTTGCTCTTCTGCATTCTCTCTCCTTTCCGGAAAGATCAGCCACGTTGGAATTGGTCTACTGGGAAACAGCTGCTTTTGTGGTCTGGCTCCTTCTCCTACCTTCAAACTTCCCAGGGCTCTGAAACAGAAGACAAGAGCATGTGTGCTCTTGCTATGTCTCCCCATCAACTTAAGAATGGGCAGTGAAGATTGATCAGTGAGGTTGGTGATGGTGTTGTGTTAAGCATCTTTTGGGCCTAGAGTAGATAAAATTGGAACAAAGTGTTCACTTGATGTTTGTAACGGTGAGATTTACTTAGGAGAACCTGCTTCAGATTTCTAATTTATTAAAGTAGTGCTTCTGAAGTACTAGGTTTTTAGAGGGAGGCCTACATTTTACTTGGGGATAGGGTGAAGAGGTCACATTTTCCAATGATCTGTTTTACAAGAAATGGGGAACATCAGGTAGAAATGCTGGATCTTCTTTGTGGCAGAGCTGAGACTGTGTGCTCAAAACAAAAAAAAAGGAAAGCTTTCCTGCCCAGAAGTGGCCACAATGATTTGTGCTGCTGCTGTTGAGCTCTGATTATTGCCAGTTTTAAGATAAAGTTGAGACATTGAAAGGTGAATTGGGGCTGGTGACTGAGCCAGGAATAACTACAATCTCCAGAATAAATCTTTAATCCCTTAAACCCTTTCGCTGCTTGGTTTTAGTTCCCTGTAAGGGCATGATATACGTCTTTTACATATGCAAGGGTGAGCTCTGGATAGAGTTCTGCAGAACTATGTTGCTTACAGAATTCTTTCAGTTTCTTACTTGGAAAGTCATTCTACTTTTAGCTATATTTGAGGGGTACAGTAGAGTAGTGATACATCACACATCAAGTAAAATATCCACTAATTTCCTATCTGTTTTGAATTACTTCGGTTTGACCAGCATTATTCCCAGAACAGCACCGTGTTCCTTTTCTACTTTGGAATCATAGGTGGACAAATATTCTGTCTCTCCCCAGCTGTCTGCATCTTGTACCAGCTCCAGGCAGTGGGGAAAGGCTCTGTACTGCACAGGAGTTAAGGAGAATGTGCCTTGAGTACCACCTCCTAGGTGCCTATGTGCCCTGGCAATGCATAGCAGGGGATCACTGGGTGTTTGTGGCATGACTTAGTGAAATCTCATTCACTGGACAAGGAAAAGGTTGAGAGAACTGCAGGATACACTGGGTGTATTCAGGTCTGCTCCACAGCTAGATTTTGGCAGGATCTTTGGAAGGCTGCTGCATTCAAGTAACATTTCTGTAGCTGGCAGGAGGCCCCTCTGTATTGGGCTTACATTACATAAAGATGGCAAACAGACCACGGAGGCAGAAATATACAGAATTTTCTGTACAAAGATCCTTCCTGTCTTTGCCTCTTCCCTTTTCTTTCTCTCCAACTTCCTCTAAAAGTCCTCACTTATTTCTAGCAACTGGGTGAAGGAAATGAAAGTTTTATGAGATCAAAGCTATGGTTCTAGTTCTTAGAGTGCGTGTGTTGCGCTGAGTATTGGCTGTGCAAGAACTACTACCCATCACTTCTGCTTCCCCTTCACACTGTTCAGTGCAAACAGAACTAAGCCAGGAGGACGTAGTGTTGCTGTTGCACTGCAGGCAGAATTTATTTCCTCTTCTCAGGAAGCTCAAATTTTTCAGTTAGGGAAATGCAGCTTTATACTGGCTTGCAGGAAGTAACAGTGAACCCCCAGCTGAGCAATTTATACATGGAGGGCACTAGCATTCCTGGAACAGGTTTGAAATGTAAAATCAAGTAGACAGTGAAATGATTCAGGGACTTTCTGCCAGGAGCTAAGATGCAGGATTACAAATGAAAGTTTCATGCATAGTTGATAAACAGCATAAGATAGTTTTATTCTCCAGGAAAAGAAGGAGAGACACCTGGAGATTGGAATTTAAGAGCTAGGGGTAAACCAGGGTGCAGCGAATCCATGTATGTGTGAAGGTTAGGAATATGGACAAGGAAGGTCCAAACTATTGCAGAAACAGGGAGCCTATTTCAGGACATTTGAGGACCAAATCTTAAATGGCAGTTGCTTGTGTGTGTGTGGAGTTCTTTTGCATTCTATGTGGAAGGTTTACAATATGACATTTCTCTACTTGGAGGGAAAGTCAGTCAACAACTGCTTGCATGTTTCCCTACTATGCATTAATACAAAGTCAGTCACACTTTATCTCCAAGATGAGACTTGTCATATCTGAGGTCTAAGGATTTAGTTATCTGAAAAACAGATATCTTCCTCATAAAATTTTGTGATAGAAAGTGTCCAGCCTTTCAAAATAAGTATTTTTTTTTTGTGCAAATTAGCCCTTCTGTGGTTTAACAGGTGGTGTATACAGCGATTCTTTTGTATCAAACAATTATAAATTTATGGCACTTGCAAAGGCATTGCAGTGGTTTGTAGATTTTTCTCAATTTTTGTATGAAATAGAGAATAGACAGTATTTTTTAACTGCATAATGGAAAAGTATAGCTTTATTAAGTTATAAAGGTATTGGAAACGTTCCACATTGTTAAGATTACACTAGTACTCATAAAAATTTAAATCATCTTCATAAAGTATGCATGCATTAAGAAATTGATTGTATTTTGGGATTAGCAGAAAAGTAATTCAGTTTTATTCTGAAACACAGAAACTCAAAAGAGACATTAACATATTAGCCCAAGGAATAGAATGAGTCTTCAAGTACTAATTAAAATGAAACTACACAAGAAGTAATTTTAAAT
This sequence comes from Agapornis roseicollis, assembly GCA_002631895.1. Classification (NCBI taxonomy): domain Eukaryota; kingdom Metazoa; phylum Chordata; class Aves; order Psittaciformes; family Psittacidae; genus Agapornis; species Agapornis roseicollis. Next base: position 456,494 of record NDXB01014386.1, read on the forward strand.
TCTGTAAGACAAGAAAAAAAAAGTATTAGTGTTACAGTGTACCCACTAGAGTACCAATTATTTGTTTTACACATTGTAATACTGCTCAAAAGTTTTATGGTAGTCACCGAAGAAGCCTAAAATCTCTGATGTTTATGGATGTGCCTGAAGAACAAAATACAAAGACAATCGCAAATACAAATTCTGAGGAACTAACTCTCTATTTCTTGGATCTGCTTCTATTTCCCCAGAAATTTAGAGGTGGGTAGAACTTTACAACTATAATTGGGTGCATAGATGATCAACATACAAGTTATGAATTTGGTCTGATAGGAATTTAGGAATTATTTTGTGTGCAGAATTATTAAAAAAAACCCCTATATATAAACTTAAAATCTGGCTCTAGATATGGAATAGATGGAAATATTAGAATCTAATAGCAGAAGTAAAAGTGTCTAGTCTGTGTAGAAAATATATTGTACATTATATTGTACAATCTGGACAATAAGAGTTAACTGTTTTTTCTTTATGATATCACATTAGCAAGACTTGCGTGACATATTATTTTAGCCATCAAATACAAAACAAACATGGACAGTGGAACTGAGTGTGCCTTTAGCAAGTTTGCCCATGACACCAAGCTGTGTCGCTCAGTGGATATGCTGGAGGGAAGGAATGCCATCCAGAGGGACCATGACCAGTAGGTCGAAGGAGGTGATCCTGCCCCTCTACTCTGCTCTCCTGAGACCTCACCTGGAGTTTTGTGTGCAGTTCTGGTGTCCTCAACATAAAAAGGACATGGAGCTGTTGGAACAAGTCCAGAGGATGGCCACGAGGATGATCAGGGGACTGAAGCATCTCCCATATAAATATAGGCTGAGAGAGTTGGGGCTGTTCAGCCTGCAGAAGAGAAGGTTATGTGGAGATCTCATAGCAGCCTTCCAGTATCTGAAGGAGGCCTATAGGGATGCTGGGGAGGGACTCTTCATTAGGGACTGTAGTGATGGGACAAAGGGTAATGGGTTCAAACTTAAACAGGAGAGGTTTAGATTGGATATAAGGAAGAAATTCTTTCCTGTTAGGGTGTTGAGGCACTGGAATGGGTTGCCCAGGGAGGTTGTGAGTGCTCCATCCCTGGCAGTGTTCAAGGCCAGGTTGAACGAAGCCTTAGGTGACATGGTTTAGTGTGAGGTGTCCCTGCTTATGGCAGGGGGATTGAAACTAGATGATCTTAAAGTCCCTTTCAACCCTAACTATTCTACAAGTCTATGATTTTCATGTATAAAATAATTTTGACGCTGCATAATGGATGTTTTCAGGACTGACCAACTTTACAGATAATTTACCTGAACTTATTACTAGACTGTTGAACAATATATATTTTCACTTATCAAAGTATGTGGTGGGGTAATTTGAAGGAGGTTATTTAACTGAACTGAAAGATCAAGATGAAAAATGAATTCTGCTGTAGTTTGGCTAAGTGGCAGACTGTTCTTTTTCAGAGAACACCAAATGTATGAGACATAATCATGTACCACCTGCTAGTGTTTCTGGGCACATGTCTGGCTAACCTGTCAGCCTTGGCAAATCTGTCAGCTTCCATATCATTCTCCTCTCCACTATTCATGAACATCCCTTGTTCCCATCTTCCAGTATTAGCCAAGATTTTTTTGTGCTTTTTAAATTTTGGTAAAGAATGTGGTTACTGAAAAAAAAAGGGTGGGAGGAATAAAAATATGCGAAAACTGCATTTTATAGTTATGTATTTTTTAACAACTTAGCCAGTGCTGATCATGAAAAAGAAGTCTTTTGATGATAAATTTACTAGGTAGGAAACATTGGCAAATAGTGAAGTATCGAATTATTATTATAACTGGCAACTCTGAAGCACTTCCATAGCTCTTGCCTCAAAATACTGTACCAACAATCATTCCTCATCACAAGAGACATATAAAATTCATAACAACCAGCTGAGTTTTGACCATTAGCACCAACTCTGATGAAGTTCTGTGTAGTAGAGGTTTAATTAATGTTCTGAAGGTGACTCATTCCTTAGAGTTTCATCACTGATGAGAAGAAAGACCAGACAGAAATAGAGAAAAAACAAACAAAAGTGTATAACTAAACAAAAAAACAATGAAAGAGATTCAGTGTATAAAAAATTGAGGGCTAAGGAAAAGAATGTAAAACAACCGATGTTTAATTTCCCTTTTTCTACAGGATTGTATTCTATTGTAAAAGCAGGTAATTAAATTAATGCTGAATTAATGAGCTACTGTTTCACCAATGTAGCTACTGTACCTCTAAAATAACTGTAAACTCCCACATCTGTTTCAATCTAGTTTAAGGCTTTATAATTCTGAAGCAGATAACCAAATTGCTGGCTTTCCTAAAGAATTGTAACCTGGTTGTGTCTGAAAGTGATCAAGAGTTTTAAGAAGTGATAACAGCATTTTTCATTGGCTTTAAATGTTCCACATTGGACCTAGGATCAATTAATCACGACTTACTATACACACAGTTACTTTAGAAGCATGCCTGTGCTTCAGCCATGTCTTCATCTGTATTTGTTTTTCCTATGCTCTCACTAAGCTCAGTTTTTAAGTTTGCTTTATTTCTCCAGAGAGTATCTGCCTCTTAGCTTTTCATAAACTATCAGTATCGGTTTGTTTTTCTCGCAAATTTTTTTTTGCCTAGTTTCAAATGACACTCTGTTCAGTGCTTACTAAGCTTCTACAGCTTGCTAGCTCTCCAGTAGGCTAGGCGCAGGTCCTTCTTAGTTCAACATCATTAAATTTTCTCCACTGGTTTCCCAAATGAGCTGGATCCATAAAGATAAAATAGCTATAATAACATTAGGGCTTTTGGGAGCCAAGTGCTAGGCAAAATCAGAATTGCTTAGGCAGGTGTGATGCTGTCACAGGAGGTCAGTAGTACATCTGTCTTATGGGTGGCATATATCATATCTCCAAGTCTGCAGTCAGGACTTACAAGTATCAATGTTAAATTAAAAAACAATAGTGCTGCTTGTGTAGGTTTTTGGGTTTGGTTTTGTGTTGGTTTGTTTTTTTTTTAATTGGTTGGTTTGGGGTTATTTTTGTTTGTTTGTTTTTTGGTTTTATTTATTTATTTATTTAATGCTAGAACCTTTTCTTATTCAACCCTAATTTCTGGCTAATCTCTGCATATTCTGTCTAAAACTAGATATGCTTTATTTTCCACAGATGAAGTGGTCAAAGGCAGAGAGAAGGCTGTAACTTTGTTCTTGTGCCAAGACATAAAAGTCAATACCTAGATTGGAATTCTTTTCACCTACTTCTAAATGTAAACAAAGTAGGTGTTTGTAGCTGAGCTGGGCACTCAAGGCTACATTTATGATCAGTGGAAAAAGTAGGCACTTAAAGCATGTGATTCATCTGTTATTTTAAGCATCTATTCAGAATGAGATGGATCATGTTTTTAAGTTCATTGTTGACTTAATCTCAATTAACAGGAACGTAGGATGGCTATAGGTGACTCGGTCTTAATCATCAGAATGTAGGATGGCTGTAGATGAGTGAATTTAGACAGATGACTCCCGTCCCCACACTTTTGAGCATTTCAAATCATCAGTGAGTGTCATGTGAAATAGTCTTTTGAAGGCCTACTCTTATTCCAGCTTCTTTATGTATTTGGACACAGGGCATGCTTTCTGGCCTTTTTTCCTTGGAGTGCTTTGTAAAGATAGCCTATTTGGTAACAGCCTTAAAAGCTAATTGGCAGTTAATAAGAGAATTAATTGATGGGCATCTGATAGATGTCTGTGATCTAGCTTTGCCTGACCAGCTTTGTGATTGCTTGAGCTTTGTTTACATGATGTGCATGTGATCTGGATCCTATAGTTTTATCTTACTTCTAGTTCCTCAGCAGGATTTCAGTAGACCAGACCTACTGGCTTTTTATTGTCACCATAATCTGCACGGTATCTTGAGCTCTTCAGGGAGTGGGCTGCAAACTATCCTCACATCGTCACATTTTTAGGGCAGTTCTATAGACACTGTGTTGGTGAACAAAGAGAGAAGCTGTCTGGGTTCTGGAGAAAACCAGGACTAAATAAATGTCTCTAAGGAATTTGCAAGAATTAGCTGACCAAACGCCAGCAACATGTGGAAATTTTGTGACATCTGACTAAGACTGATGTCTGAGCAATCAGAAAAGCAAAGTAAAAACTCCAGTAATTTCTACACAGATGCAAAGTATGACTTCTAGTCACTAAAATATACATATGTCCTTTCTTTTGGAAATCATATGATGTAATTTACTCACTGTTCTGAGAAACAGCATTTTGTTGTCTTTACCCAAGATTCATTTTTAAATTTGTATCTTGGACTTTGAGTTACTTAGCTCTATATTAGCCCAACTAGCTGTTCTCAGCTTCTGGCACATAAATACATCTGAGAGCTTGTTTAGCCATAGTTAACAGTTTTCCTGAAGGAACACCTTTTGTTCACTTGGTATTTTTCAGCTGGTTGGCATCTTTCAGGAGGGAGATTGCAGAGGCAGCATAAAGAGCATCCTTATGGGCTGAGAGGGAATAGGTTAGTTGTGCACATTGCAATCTTTATAGTTTTCTCTCTAAATTTACCTAGGATCAAAAAAAGTGTGGTCCATTGTTTTTACAGAATTGTCCAGATGTAACTGGAGAAAAAATGCACTCCTAAACTGAAAATTTCACAAATGAGAAGATTAACTTGAAGTGTTGAGATATTATATATTACCTTGGCCAGGTTTTCTGTGTTTTTTGGGTCAGCAATTCACTTCTCGACAAGTTTGAGGTTTTAGAAGTTACTGGGAAAAACATTCTGCTATTCCTAGTCCAATGAAGTAAAAGTTAATATGTTTGCACATGAACTACATGGACTTTTACCTCCTCGATAGTAGAATCCAATTACTGTGAATCAGAAAAAGAAATCTAACAGGATAGATGGTTGTCTTGTGAGAGTTTTTAAGAGGGAATCAGCAGATGCCTAACAAAACCTTCTGGTTCACTTAGAAAATAATAGACATTCTTTTGTTTGGAAACTCATTTCTTTTCAATTTCATAAAATATGGTGACAATTTAAAGTCACTGTGTCTTGGTTATAACATATATGTTGCTTCTGCCACTGTGGAGGGTCAGGGTCAAGGTATTGGCAACTAAAGCCATGCAGCTTCTGTGCAGCGAGCATTTTGGATTTTGTGATTTTGTGATGCCTGTGATTTTCCACTGGCTTTACTTACATTAATCTGTATGGTTTACATACTGCCAGGCTGTAGCCAAAGAATGCCAGAAGATTCAGGAAATGGGGCAGGGAATTATTCCATAACTCAGTTATACTTGTCCATAACTCATCTCTTAACAACTTGCAGCTTGTATGTTTTATAAACTAGAATGAAAAATTGGAACTAGTATTTAAACCAAAACAAAACTCAGAGTTTTTATAGGTTCACTAGCACAGAAAAACTGCCTTGCTGAAGCATATTGTACATATTATACAGCAGTACTCAGTCTTTCATTAAACTTTATCAGAATTTGTTTCAATTTTGAGCTATTTTCCATCAGAAAATTACAAAATTGTCTAATTTGAGGGAGTCAAGTTCAACAGAAAATCTGAAAGTCACAAAGTTGTAAATGAAGAATTCTGTTTCACACTTTAGTACTTGCTTTGGCTTTCTTATTTTATAAAAATGCCAATATTTTAATAACATTTTGGGCTGGGATTCCACTTGCTGTTTTTGTTCTAGGAGTGTTTTCATTCCACTGATGAATATTAATGAAATAATTTCTGTTATAACAATAAAGGTTTCTGTAATTTGACCTACTTTTTTTTTGCTATCACATAAAACTATTTTGTTCATTATTTTCTAAAAATATATTGTCTTGGTATATTCAGTCTTAATTTTGTCAAGTATATTGTATTTTCTATTCAGATTATATATATGCATAATCAGAAGTAGGGTATTATTATATATAAGAATGACAAAATGCCCATGAACAGCAATTTTCATTCCTGTTACTCAGTCGTAGGCTTACTATCGCAGACATGCACATTAAGGCATCTATCTAGGACTTAACACAGTAAATAAAATGAACTTTTAATACAATAAAAAAATTTTAGCCATAGTTCTAAACAGATGAAAATATAATCCTTGATATTGCCATGCAAACTAAAACAACATTTCATTTTTGGATTGCTTTCAGTCACAGTCACTCTAAATTCAAATTAATAAATTAATTTTAAAAACTCCAAGTAGGTACAGTATTTATAGAGATGTTTGTGAGCCAAAAGGTGTATAATTTGCATTTTATGTAGTTTTGCTTTCTCTCAAGAAACTGAAATGCATTATAACTTTACTGTGATGTTTGTATTTTTCAATGCATGTATCTGTATTTTACTACAGACTGGGCAACACATTTTGAATCATCTTCTTTATAGTCCTGTTAGTACTTTTATTGCTTGTGCTTCAATAATGCTTTTAGGTTTCAGTTGAAAGTTGGAAACAAAGATACTGGGAAAAGGCATCTAGCCACTAACAGGCAGGAATTTTGTCAAAGGCTCCAGGACCACTGATTTCTTGAGTCCCGGTATGGGGCCTTTCTCATAAAGCCATCCTTTCTCTAGTGTCAGTTGTAATAATTCTAAATTCTGATACAGGCCTCTGCTCTAGGAAGATCAGTCCAAGTAGTATGATTATGCTACATATCACATCAGAGGGTTCAAGCAAAAGGAAAGAGGAAATGTGTGCTGTAAAGAGAACTGTACCAGGATAGATATTCCATAGGTCTCCAGTACAGCTCCTGTACAGTCTCAGCTATCTGAAAAGCTAATGTTTCTGCCTGCTGGCAGTTTATCTGCAAAAACTTCAATAGTGTTTACCCTTTCCTGAGATGACTCTAGAGGAAATTTTGTATCTTTCTTTCGTAGCCTACTAAATTGAAATCATAGTTTCAAAATTTAAAGCTTTGATTTTACTAGGAAGGGTTATAATTTGAATGGGACATGTGATATTGAAATCTTAAGCCTGTGTATTTTATTATCTATCATCTGTATCTGTGATTGTATATACTACGGCTCATACTCTTTTTTTTAAAAGAACAGAAGGAAATATTTGGTAAGTTTAATATTTCCAAAATTTCATGGTAATAAAAATCTGTCAATATATCTAATAGAAAACAGGGCTAAAACCAGAATGCAGGAGGTCATTTAGCTCACCTGCTTGCCTCCAAAGCAGCATCAATTCTTTGCGTGTCTTCTGGGCAAATATTTCTGTGAATCTCCTATGGTGGAGATTTCATAACTGCTGTAAGCCGTTATTCCAAAATGAAAATATTCTTACCATTAAAAAAGTTTATCTAATATCTAGAATAAAGCAGCCCTCATGTCATTCAATCCCATTATTTTTTTGTCCTACCTACAATGGATGTGGAGGACAGATTGTTGTTTTTGTAGCTGTTCCTTAAACCACCACCTTGTTCTCAACTCTAGAGTAAACAACTCCAATTCTGTTTTTCTGTTTAGATCATAATTTTGAGATGTTTTGCTGTGCTCTTCTTATCTTCATCAAATCGGTCATTATCTTTTCTGAGGTATGATACCTAGAATAAACACTAGTACTTAACCTGTTGTTTTATTAGTGCCAAAACAAATACGAATGATTTCTTCTATCTTACAGGTTACAAATCTTGTTATAGGTCTCTCTGCGAAGTTTGGTTTTTTGTCTGATAACACTGTAGTGTTGACAGGCAATATCTATGTTGTGTTCCATTGTTAACACCAGATTTTTCTCTGAAGTTCTGCAAACTAACCATGATCTTTGGCATCAGCCAGTTCTCTCAGTACCATAAAGCAGATTCTGTTAAGCTCAGCTAATATGAAATAATCTAAGTTATCTAAGTACTTACTGACTAGTTATGTTCTTAGCATAAGCAGAGTGTTTGCTACATCTTCATTGACATTAATGGTACAATATTAGAACACAGTGAAGACTAGTGCATTAGAAAAGACCCATCAATGTTTTTAGCTTTCTTGGTTTCATTCGTTGAATATTTGCCACTGACTAGGTTTTTTTCTTCTTGATTATTATGAAGGTATCAACAAAATGATGATTTTAACCTGTGTGTAGTTGTGTTTTGGTTTGTGCCCTTATATGCTTGTGTTATTCTTTTATTTTCATTTTTAATTATTTAATGTTGTCTTCGTTCTCTGCTTCTTGAGTTTCAGCCAACTGAAGGGTTCATGATTTTGCTTAATTAATCTCTTTCTACACTTTCTGGTTTTCATCCTCAATGAGATTTTTGCTTTTGTACTCATATAATTTTTAAAAGGCATTAATGCCTCTTCTGAGCTTCCTCCTTACTTCTTTCCAACTACATCATGCTTTCTGGTTTTTTGAATTTACCAAACAACAATGGATGAATTTCTGGCCTCCTACTAGCTTTAATTTAATTGCTATTTTATCACTGCCATCTAAAAGCATTGGTTTAGGTGTGAAACATCTTGGGCCACCAACCTTCAAACTTCCCTGACTTTCATTGGGAATCAAGATGATTTCAGCTGCTTTAGGAGGCAATGGCCACAAAGTAAGCACAAAGGCACTTTTTTACCATTTTTTTTCACTATAAAATTCACTTAACAAACTTATATGGAAAAAAGTTAGATGCTTAAGAGTATTAGAATATGTCCCTATAGCTAATTTCCATTTTTTTCCTCCCATTGGAGCCCTTGTGGCTTTAGAAGCCCTAGTATGACCTTAAACACTATTTTTAACAAATATTGTCACCAGTAACTAAATGGGTGGCTATTTTCTACCACTGCTGTTGTTGAGGAGCCACCATAACTTTAGACTATAGAATTGTAGTATGGTTTGGCTTGGAGGAGACCTTTGAAGATCATCTAGGTCCAAATGCCCTGCCATGGGTCAGGACATCTTCCACTAGGTCTTTGATCAGTGTGTGTTTGGCATGCTGTATTTGAACATGTTTCTGCCAAAAGGTCACAAGAGCAGTATCCAGCATTCCCTAAGATCATAATGAAGAATTTCTGAAGGCCTAAGGATTTTTAAATGGAGAAAGATAGGACACTAAGAAATCCAGGGAAAAGGGGGCTGGATGCAGCCAAAAGTTTATGCATCTTCCATCTTGCTGTACTTTCAGAATGGACTAACTGATGGATATAGTCATGTTGGGAGCAATGTTGCCAAATATAGATGTTTCTAGTGGTGGCTAAACCAGTGAGGTCAGACTCACAGATATCAAATTCATATACAGTCTTACCATTGTCTAAAGCAGCTGCCTTTGTATACATACATTAAAAGTTTTAGCTAGATTAATCTAGTCATTATTGTTATTAGAAAAGTGTTAAACACCTAAAAATAAAAGCTAAAGAGATGCAGGCTTTACTACATGTTCTTTATAGTTTTACTGATAACATAACATTGATATGGTTTATTCTAATTCAGTTTCTGGATATATATGTTATACCACTACATGGGAAGAGAGGCACATTTTAAGCTATGTCTGTGTTTAATTTCAAGCCTTAAAATTGATTGTTGATCTGCCAGTAGAGTTTATTTTGCATCCAACATATCAGATTTCAAATGGTATAACAACATGGTACAGATTTTATGTCAACTTAATGGAGAGGTAACTATTTCCATGCATGTTAACATCTATGCTGTAAGTACTGCAAGACTTACTGTAATGATAGCTTCAAGAAACAAAAAATAATTGTTGAAACCATCAGTAATATTTCTTGTTTTGTAGAACTGATGCTTCAGCACATATGAAAAATATTTTATTGTGGTTTTGCTTTAAAAACACTTAAAGCGGTGCATGCATTTTGGAAGCTGAAAAAAATAAAATGCATTTATGTATTTTATATGAAGTTCTATTTCTTGTTGAATAGAAGAGAATTTAAAGTCATTTATTTTTTAAAAATCTGGTCTATATTAGGTGTCATATGCAAACCATTATACATATAAAATAAGTGAATTATAAATTACTATGTTATGTATAAATGTAGATTCACTGTAGGAGAAACGATCCTCAAAAGAAGTGATATTGCTTGTCAGATTAGTGATATACTTCTTACATTTATGTCAAATAATAAAAAGACAAGTTTTCTCTTTAAGCACCTGTTGCAAAATTTTTATAATACAAAGTGAAGTAAATCTCCAAGTCTATGCTCTATGAAAAGACCACAAACTGCATAAAGAACAGCTGTTAGTATTTTTGAGCTACAGAATATTCTGTGTAGTGCTGTAATCATATCTTACGGATTTTTTTTTTTATTGTTTAGACTTGAGCTTGATATGTGTGGGTAAGCCAGTTTCTCTAGGGAGACAATGTTACAATATTATATACCTAGGACATGTTTTCAAAATACGTTCTTAAAGCAAGACGCGTTTTGTTTACTTCTGAAGTCAAGATGATGATGAAGATTAAAAAAAAAGATAACATAAAAAAAATCGTAAAAATCTTCCTTTAGGACGCTGTATGTTGCAGATGTTAAAAAATCACTCTTATATTTAACCAGTTTTCTGTGGGGAAATTTTGTGGAAATCTACTGTTACAAGAAGTGTAAGTAAAAATTAGCTATGAAGTGCCATCTGCATACACTGTATTGATTTATCAGAAATGTTCCAACTGATGTAAGTTACTGAACTTCATGAAGTATTTTTCTCACATTCTTTTTGGCTGTGTTTTCTCATTTACAATTCTCTGTTACATTTATGGTATCAATTGAAGAGCACGTCAAATTTAAAGACTTTTTTTACTGTATTTGTCCTACTGTTTCTGTTTAAATTTAAGAAATATGCTGCAAAAGTTCTCTTTTGTTAGATCTTCTTGATTCATATTAGCAAACATTATTCAGGTTTTTAATATTCTGTATTTCAGTATGATGTGTACAATCTAGCAAGATATTTTTCTCTGGAAAGGATTGTCTCAAAGTTCTATACAGTTTCAGAACTGTAATTTGAAAGAGATGGGCTTAGGCAGCACAGTTCAGATCTGGGTGGGAGCCAAAGCTTCCCTGGAATTCCAGAGGCATGTGGGAGGTGGATATTGTTGTTTGATTTACTAGGTGCTCCAAGTTGTAACTTCCACATTAGCACCAGTTGGCATTGCTCATTGTAGCTACATGGTAGCACAGCCCTTCTAATTTCTGTGCAGCTGGGTTCATCCCCAATTTGATTAATAGGAAATCTATGCTACAGGTTCAAAAGTATCCATTGTTATCATATGGTTTAACTTTCTGCATACCATAGGGTGTATTTTTGATCTTTTTCTTGCTTTTAGTCTAGTAGCTGTGACTGAAATAGAGCTTATCTTTTAGAAACACTTCCAATCTTCACTGAAAAATTTCCACTACTGGAAATCTTATCACTCTATGTAATTAACCGCACAACAGAAAACTAGCTGTTTACAACTCATCTAAATTTTAGAACCTTTAACTTCATATCAGCAAACATCTGTGCTAGGCTGTAGAGCTCTCTGTGATCACGTTCTTATCCTCATAGATCTAGTTATTAATTATGAATAAATCATACCTCAATTTTTCTTTTTAATAAACCAAATAGTGCTTCTCGTATTTTCTTAATGCAACAATTTTCCAGGCTTAAAATAAGTTTTATTTCTCTTTTCTGAATCATCTCCGTATTTTCACGTTCCTTCTAGAATGATATAAAGGAAAATTCTACACAGAATTTCAGTTGTAGTTGCACAGGTGCCTAAAAAGAGATAATACCTGTACCCAGTACTTTGAATTATACATCCCAAAATTCATCCTTTAATCAAGTGTAATCTCAAGTTCATATTCAGCATCCCAAGTCTTTTTATATGCTTTGGTTTCCAGGATAGAACTGCATTGAGCTATGTCCTGTTTTCATTATTTCTAAGTGTATGACCTTTAAATTAGACATAAATGAATCTGTATTGGGCACATCAAAAGATAATGTATCCCAATAACCTGACTGCAGCAGAAAGTGAGACAGAATGATCAGGATGGAAGTTTTCTGCAGTTAAAGCTCATCTTTTGCACTCCAGATGATCTGTCTTCTGATTTCCACAAATGTGGGAGACTTGACTGTGTAACTTATAGTAGTGTGAAACTCTGTTCTTATTCTACCAAGGCAGAAGAAGCCCAGAACCCTAAATGAATGCTCAGGGTAAAGTAAGAACACACAACTTTCTTCTACTTTCTAATTACTTTCTAATACTCTCCAAGCTGCCACTTGCTTTTAGCTCAGGGAGTTGAAAGTTGAATGAGATACAAATGTTTTTACTGACCTTCAGTGAAAACTTTTTTATAGCAGAATCCTTTTGCAACCAGTTCTACTAGTCTGTTAACTCGTTTGAAGAATCAAGTCCTTTTTTTATATTTTCAACCTCAATCCTACTATACCTCATTATTAAAAGAGATTATATCTGTATTTAAAGAGACATTGGACAGTCAATCCCTTTCTGTCATGCTTAGTGCCATCCCTGACACTGTAGACCTCTGTCATAGCCTTTCAGTCTTCTAGACTGAAAATATTTGGATTATCTTTTCTGCTCTTTGAAAGTTTCCAAGTGCTATAGTGAACTTAAACTGGGGTTGCAGAACTGCATGACGTTTTTAAGGTATATGTGAACCATGGATTTCTTATGTTGTATACTGACATTCTCTGTTCACTATTTTTTCCCTAATATTCTGGTATGGTTTTTATTTCCATCTACCCTAACTTCAGGATATAATTTCTAATTTTTAATGGACAGCTGAAAAACTATAATTTTATCTATGGCATTAAGATAATTTTTTCTGATGTGCATCACTTCTTGTGTGCTGTTTTATTGCCCTCTTAGGCTTAGCAAGCTCTTCAGCAGTTTGTCACAACTGGGCCTGAATCATAATATCAATAAACTTGCAGTCTTTCAGGATGTGTATATGTTGAACCGTGTAACTTCAACATAGATCCGTGGAACTGCACTAACTTGTATCCCTTTATTGAACTGAGTTTTGGCTCCTGTCCTCAGTTTCTAACTCTTTAGTCATTCTTTTCAATCCATACAATGACTTTCCTCTTATAACATTGTGGCTTTGTCTTAGTCTCCTTAAAAGCTATCAGGGAGGGACTTTGTAAAAATCCTTATGGAGTTCAGTTAGACCTATCAACAAGCTTGGTAAATTTTTAAAGGATCTGATAACAGATCCATGGTGATTCTCATATTGTTTCAAGAATAACGTATTTAGACAGATGTCTGCTAATTCTTTATTACAATCTACCAATTTGTCCAGCATAGATTTTTGGCTAAAAGACCTTGGATAACCCTTGAACTCTTTTCAAAGTTGACATCACATTTTTTGTTTCCCAGGACACTGGCAACAGGGCAATTTGAAGTGAAAGGGTAAATGCCACTTTTACTGAATCAACTATTTTACCGTTTCCTTTATAACTCAGTTGAATACTGTCTAATGATGGCAGTTTGTTACTCTTCACAATGTCAGAGTTTTTTAATAAAAATTTCCTACAGTGGCTTCAGTTTCAGAAAGATCCTCTGAAATGTCCACAAGAGCAGATACACATTGGAATAACTTTGGTTTCTTCCAGAGTGAATACCAATGCAAAGAATGCAAGTAGCTTCTCTGAAATGTCTGTATATTCACTGTGTGTTCTTTTGCTATCTGCAGACACTCTTAGAAAACTCACAATACTTGACTGCCTAATTTACTAGACTGTTCACAGCAAGCCATAGTAGTCATTTGTCACACTGTGCTATTCTTTCTCCAATCTCTGTGCCATTTCCAGACATAATCATAGAATCATAGAATAGTTTGGGTTGGAAGGGACCCAAAGTATCATCTAATTTTGGAATTTTGGAATCCCTGTGCCATGGGCAGGGATAACTTCCACTAGACAAGGTTGCTCAAAGTCCCATCCTCCTGGCTGTGAGCACTTCCACATATGGGGCAGCCACAGCTTCCCTGGGCAACCTGTGCCAGTGTCTCACCACCCTTATAGTGAAGAACTTTCCCCAATATCTAAATCTCCCCTCTGTTACCTTAAAGCCAGTAGTTCTATTTCTTATCAAGTCTGTGTTACTTAACACCATAGAACTGAAATACTCTGTTTCTTATTTAGTAGTTTAACTAGTGCTGTTGAATAGACTATGTTTTATATTAAATGTGTTTTACTCATTTGTTTATTATTTGTTTATTTTAGGGAGGTAATCCAACAGCTACTGTGATTGCACTGTGTTCAATGAAAGATTTCAATCTGGCTCACGAAAATTGTCAGATGGCCATCAGAGACATTGGATGTCTTGAAGTGTTAATTAATTTGCTTGATACAGAAGAAATTAAATGTCAGGTAAGTAGCTTTGTCAAATAGAGCAATGAATATGTCTTCTCTATTAGAATATGTTTTTCAGTTTCCAAAGTTATATAGTATAAAGAAAATGGATTTATTTTCTTATTTCTGTATTTTCTTGATTTAAAGGATTAAAAAAAAAAAAATCTGTTTCTTTTACTTTCAGTTTCTTTCTTCTGATTCAATTTCACAGATAAAATGTTTTAGATAGCCCATAATTTTAAATAACTTTTCTGCTTGTGTATACTTAAATAATGTTTAACTTGCTATTTTCCATTATTTAGATTGGTTCATTAAAAATTCTGAAGGAAATTAGTCAAAATACCCTGATCAGACATGCAATTGCAGATCTTGGGGGCTTAGAGATCATGGTGAAAATATTGGACTCTCTGGATAGAGAACTGAAATGTTTGGCAGCTGAAACAATTGCTAATGTTGCTAGATTTAAGCGAGCACAAAAGACGGTTAGGCAGCATGGAGGAATCAAGAGACTGGTAAGCAGACATTAAAATTTATACTCTTTTCATATGCACATTTTTGTCCTAAAAAATGTCTGGTGTTGTATACATGATTCTTGTGGTAGTCTTTACCATAGTTAAAAAGCTGTACAATATCAAACTTTCCTGTAGATAATTAAAAAATTGGGTTTTTTTAGGTTAGGCTGTTGGACTGTGATGCAGTAGGATCAACCAGTCTAATACCATACCAAGCAAAAGATAGTGAAATGGCACGTTGTGGAGCTTTGGCACTCTGGAGCTGCAGCAAAACCACCAAAAATAAAGCAGCAATCCATAAAGCTGGTGGCATTCCATTATTAGCTAGATGGCTCAAATGTTCACATGTGAACATCTTAACTCCAGTAGTGGGGACGCTACAAGAATGTGCCTCAATGGTAAGTAAACACATGGAGCTGTGTTATTTCTAAATATTAAAACAATTGGCTACTAAAAAGAAGCATGCATTTGACTTGAACCAGGGCAATTACCCATATGGAAGTTGATGCTTTGTGTGGCCAAAGTGTTTTGAGAAAGTCACAGCTTGTAATGAAGTAAAGACAACATCTTTTTTGTTTACAAGGCTAGGAGTTCTTTGTGAAAGAAAACATGGAAATAAAATCCTTAACCAGCTTTATTTTGTTTTTAGGGGTTTTTTTTTAGGGTTGTGTTTTGTTTTGTTTTGGTTTTTGTTGGGCTTATTTTTTTTTTCATCATACTTGACAAGTTTGGCAACTTAAGACGCTATATTCCGGTTAATCAGTACATTTAAATTCTGCAAAGCTAACCTGCAGGTTTGGCCAAGAAGATCCAATGCAGTGCAGGACATTGGTTTACAATGTCTTTGTGAATTGGGTAAGATGATGTCTGACCAATTGCAAAAAAGAAGTAAGCAATATATGTGCTTTCTTTGCAGATTGTCTTGGCAGGTTTCATAGGTCTGAGTATACTCAGTTTTTAAATCTGAATACAAGTAGTTTGTACCATTGCCATATAGGATGAGTGGTTATTTTTCTTTTTGTGGACTCTTACTTGACAATAAGGTAAAAATTATACATAAGTTCTCTTGGTGAATTTGAAACATGGAAGACATGATTTTCCAAAAGATTTTACATTTTAAAACACTTTGTATTTTCAAAATTAACTTCTTGAAACTGCACAGGTTTATGCATGCTCCATGAGACAGCAACCTGGCCGATTTTAGTTTCAGTAAGTCTGTATTGAGAAGGAGAAGTTTTTGAGATTTCTTATTTGGCTGAATTTGGAAATAACACTAAATGCATCTCTTACACAAATGTTTTCCTCTCTTAATAATGGTCGCCTGTTACAATGTCTGTGGGTTAAAATTTGGAAGAAAAGATCACAAAAAAAATAATTCTAAGAACAGTTTTTTCTAAACTTGTTCTAGTGATAGACCTGTTGAAGGGAGTGAGTATTTCATGATCCCATTTTGAAGCATCTTTTTCCTCCTTGGCTGTGAGCAGGGAGTCTGGACACCTTTCAGAATATACTGAATTCTGTTTAAGCCAGGTGGCTACAAAATCAGCGTTGCAGCACCTGGTTTTAAATGTGATTTGAGCACTGCAGTGAAGTTATGTATTTGATTAACTTAGAAAACAGAATAGTTATTTTCAAAGCAATGCAGATGACCTGTGCTTAAAATATAGTACAAGGCTTCTCAAAAAGCCTAGAATTGTAGCACTGTATTATTACTGTGACTAGTATTATTAACTGCCAATATTCAGGATTTAAAGATGCAATTTATCTTCTTAGCCAAGTTACAGACTTGCAATAAAGACAGAAGGAATGGTTGAGTACCTTGTGAAAAATTTGAGTAGTGAACATGTGGAGCTTCAGATACATTGTGCAAGTGCCATATTTAAGGTAATTTTGTTGTTATAATCAGTAGATCAGTTCCAGGATTAGCCCTTTGTTTTCATGTGTTTGTCAGTTTTAAAATTTCTAGTTTTACTATTTCTCTAATGTGTTTATAAAAATGTCGATGGCCTTTGGATAATTCATATAAGAATATTTTAGCTGCATGTTTAATATTGTAATTAAATTCCTAATTGCTCTTCTTGTGTACAAGCCCTAAATTGCATAAGTAGCAATGGAGAGAGGTAGGGCATACAGTGCAAAGAGGTGCTTTATTTTTTTTTTAATAGATTTTTTGCTCACAAAGTGGACAGTGTGACAGTATAAGGACTGCTGCATATATAGAAGCAGTTGCTGTCAAATTCTCTTGGTCAGTTGTTAGCATATTCAGATACTTTAATACAATATTTATGTTTTGTTCTGGATTAGCTTTTATTAGTTACAACATAATACACCTAGCTTTTGAAGAAATAATTTTAACATTTCACATTGTATATATATTTAAATTTTCTTGTACAGTGTGCAGAAGATAAAGAAACACGTGACCTGGTTAGACAGCATGGAGGTCTACAGCCACTATCTGTTCTGCTTGCTAACTCTGAAAACAAACAGCTTTTAGCAGCTGTGACAGGAGCAATCTGGAAGTGTGCTATCAGTGAAGAAAATGTGGCAAAGTAAGAATTTAAATTTACGTTATTATGTTTTGATTTTATGGGCCTCTATAGTTTTCAAAATTGTTATGACTCTTCAAAAACATACTTCAGAATATGTTAGGCTTTCAGCTCTGGTTTCATAGTTCCACCTGACCTCATCAGAGTACTGTGGAGATAGCATTAAGTTCCTAGCATCTTAAGAGTCAATGCGGACAATTGGTGCCTCAGTTAAGATACAGGACACTGAGTCAGGAGGGGTACTAGCACATTCTAAATGTTTAATACATAGGTGTATCTCATATCCCCACTCTCTCTGTAGTTTACAAACCAGAATCACTGCTGCATGGTAGAGAGAATAGTTAGCACACTTAGAGTTCACATTCTATGTTAATAGAGGTAGAGCAAATTATCTCATTCTAGGGTAGATATCTAATACACGTTAGGTTCACCTATCTTAGTAATATATACTGGAATCTAAGATAATTAGCCCAGACACCTCTCTCCTTGACTACAGAAGGTCTTGGAAAAGCACCTCAACCTGTACACCCAACTTGCAAATGAGTGGAATTAACTGATGAGAGTCTACTGTAGGTACTGTAGGTACCTACAACCTCTCAGCATCAGGGTCCTGTGTGATTATCTGAGAATGTGACAGCAGGAGGTATCATCCTCCACCTTTCATGGAACAGCTTTATGATTGAGAGTTCTCAGTCTTCTCATCTAAAATTAATATATCATATTCATTCACCATACCTCAAAAAAAAAAAAAAAAAAAAAAGGCAGCTTCAAAGGAAAAAATAAAAGANGGAGGTATCATCCTCCACCTTTCATGGAACAGCTTTATGATTGAGAGTTCTCAGTCTTCTCATCTAAAATTAATATATCATATTCATTCACCATACCTCAAAAAAAAAAAAAAAATGAAAAGGCTGCTTCACTGGAGTATATGCTAGGTTTCCTGCTGAAGTTATGCTGTTTTGTACAGCTGAATATAATACTCATAGACTGGAGTGCATATCAGTAAAAGATAACCTCTTCCTGTAGCCTTAATTTTAGTGTACTGTGCTGGACTAACAGATATGATAGATTGCTGATGGATGAAAATCATGAAGAATCTAATAATAAGGGTTTATAGTCTGGCTTTTTACTGTTCTAAATGAGTTCCCAAGCTGTTGGTATACAAATCCATGGTCTTTACATACTCTGCTGAGTTTTGCATTCTTGATTGTACAGTAACCTCTTTTTCAGAATGGTATATTCTTTTTTGTGGGGTTTGGGTATCTGCACAGAGACATCCTAGTTCTGGATCAGTAAGTGATGAGATGGACTGAATGGCTCCCTCTGTGATAGTAAAATAAACTGGGCCAAACCTTTCAGGGTTAAGGCACTATGTTATTGTTTCTCCATACTGTTTAACTTTTTATGACAGTCCTTTACACAGTTTGGCCAGTGCCAGCAAGTGCTCCTTCAGACAGTGCCCAGACACTCCTTGGGAACGGTGCAGGCAACAGATTGTTTCCATTAGGCAGAATGGGTGAGCCCACCCTGAATTGTGAGGGTAAGAGATTTTAGCCATATGGATGTTGTGTTGTGTTTGTTCTCCTCAGGGCTAGAGAATGAGCCCCTGCCTTTTTTATTTATTATACTAATAAATAGCTATAGCAAATAGTTCTGCCAAATTCAAACAGATTTTTGCTGGGCTACTCACACATCTTTGGCAAGTGCTTGAAGCTCCACAAAGGTTACTAGCTAGGCACAGCTCCAGCCTTGAGCTGAATTCATGTATCATGTAGTGCTGAGTCTGAAGCAGTAAACTCTACCCAAACTCAGGATGGGAGGGCACCGCAGGACAGGGAGGGAGGATAATATGAGAACATGTAAGTAGATCTAGAGGGATGAGCTTGAGTCTGGCATGAAGCTAGAACTATTGAACCTTGCTGGTTCCTGCATGTATCCTCAAACTACTCTACGGTATTTCCTATACCTGAAGTGCACTGCCGAGATGTTCTGACTCAGCAATGAGCTGGTACAGGTGCCTTGGACTAGGTAGCTCAGATTCTGGTTTGCATGCAAACAGCCATACTGCTTCTGGACACAAGATGGCCCGAGCCAACAGCTCTGTCAGAGCATAGTCTGCCCATTGCAGAGCAAGCTCACACCATTCCATCTGTGAAGCAGCGGATGTGTATCACGGACAAAGCAGCCAGACAAAATCAGGGTATATTTTTAAATTGTTTTTTTTTTCTTTGCTGCTCTTTTTTTCATGCTGTTGATGTTTTCTCTTGTAAAAAGGAGATATTTCCAAGTTACAGCAAACACAGAGAAAAAAATTTCTCTCTAAGCAAAGATTTGAATGATGAAAATGACAGTTTATCATTCCTCAGTTTCTCTAATTGTTATACTGATAAACCAGATTGGAAAGATTAATTTTTATTGAAGCAGTTCTAGTTCTGCCATCAAAATATAGAAAAATATTATATCTTCTGTATGAAAGAAAAGACATTGTTGGATTGTTGGAGTTGTTCAGCTTGGAGAAGAGAAAGCTGTATGGTGACCTCATAACAGTTTTCCAATATCTGAAGGGTGCCTACAGAGATGCCAGGGAGGGACTCTTCATCAGGGACTGTAGCGGTAGGACAAGGAGTAATGGCTTCAAACTAGAACAGGGGAAGTTCAGGTTAGCTATAAGGAAAAAGTTCTTTACTGTGAGGCCGGTGAGGCACTGGAACAGGTTGCCCAAGGAAGTGGTAAATGCTTCATACCTGGCAGTGTTCAAAGCCAGGTTGGAAAGAGCCTTGGGCAACATGATTTAGTGCAAGGTATCCCTGCCCATGGCAGGAACATTTGGACTAGATGATCTAAAGGCCCTTTTCCAACCCTAACTATTCTATGATTTGATGCTCCAGCCTTGGTTGCAGGAATCATGAGATGGTTGAATTCAAGATCCTCAGGACAGTGAGAAGAGCATGCAGCAAACTCACTGCCCTGGATTTCAAGAGAGCAGACTTTGGCCTCTTCAGGAACCTGCTTAGTAAGGTTCCATGGGATATAGCCCTAGAGGGCAGGGGGTCCCAGGACTGTTGGATGATATTCAAGGATCACCTGCTACAAGCTCAGGAGTGTTGCATCCCAACTAGAAGGAAGTGCAGCAGGAGGGCCAGGAGACCTCCTTGGATAGATAAGGAGCTGCTAGGGAAACTTCGAAGGAAAAAAGAAGCTTATAAAAGGTGGAAGCAAGGACAGGTGGCTTGGGAAGAACACAGGGATGTTGTCTGGGAAGCTAGGGACCAGGTTAGGAAAGCTAAGGCCCAGTTAGAATTAAACTTGGCTAGGGATGTTAAGGATAACAGGAAGGGATCTATAGATACATAGCAAACAAAAGGCAGAATAGGGACAACGTAGACCCCCTCCAGAAGCTATTGGGTAAACTGGTTACTGTGGATTTGGAGAAGGCTGAGGTTCTGAATGAATTCTTTGCCTGGGTCTTCAATGGCAAAAGCTCTGACCACACCACCCAAGTCTTGGAAGGCAGATGCAGGGACTGTGAGAATGAAGACCTTGGGTCCACTGTAGGAGAGGATCAGATCTGAAGCCGTCTTAAGAAAGTTGGGGCTGTTCAGCCTGGAGAAGAGAAGGCTGCGTGGAGACCTCATAGCAGCTTTCCAGTATCTGAAGGGGGCCTATAGAGATGCTGGGGATGGACTGTTCATTAGGGACTGTAGTGATGGGACAAAGGGTAATGGGTTCAAACTTAAACAGGAGAGGTTTAGATTGGATATAAGGAAGAAATTCTTTCCTGTTAGGGTGTTGAGGCACTGGAATGGGTTGCCCAGGGAGGTTGTGAGTGCTCCATCCCTGGCAGTGTTTAAGGCCAAGTTGGACAAAGCCTTTGGTGACATGGTTTAGTGTGAAATGTCCCTGCTTATGGCAGGGGGGTTCGAACTAGATAATCTTAAGGTTCTTTACAACCCTAACTATTCTATGATTCTATGATTGCTGCTGAGCAGTGCCTACACAAGGTTGAGGCCTTTTCTGCTTCTTACTCCACCCCACCAGTGAGTAGGCTGGGTGTACACAAGAAACTGGGAGGGGACACAGCCAGAACAAGTGACTTCAACTGACCAAAGAATTATCTCATACTACATAATGCTGGGGAAATAAGAAGGAAAGGTGGAAGTATGGGATATTCAGAATGATGGTGTTCATCTTCCCAAGGAACTAGTGACGTAGCCCTGTTTTCCTGGAGATGGCTGAACACCTGTGATAGAAGTAGTGAATTAATTCCTTATTTTGATTTTGTGCACAGCTTTTGCTTTATCTCTTGCTTTATCTCAACCCATGAGTTTCCTCACTTTTACCCTTCTGATTTTTTTCCTCATCCAGCTGTGGGAGGAGTGAGCAAGTGGCTGTATGGTGCTTAGTTGCCAGCAGGGGTTAAACTATAATAATGTCACATTCAAGAACTGAAATAGTTTATCTGCTTTGTGATTTCTTCAACAAGCTAATTTACATAGAGAAATTAAACATTGTACTTCAATTATAATGTAGTAGAATGTAAACTATATTATAAAATTAAACTTATAGCAGTAACATACTGAAAACACCAACTTTGGTTTTATTGCTGTTTTTTAGATTTCGGGAATATAAAGTCATCGAAACTTTGGTAGGACTACTTACTGATCAGCCTGAAGAAGTCCTTGTAAATATCGTTGGAGCACTGGGAGAATGTTGCCAGGAGACAGTAAATCGAAGTACTATCCGGAGATGTGAGGGAATACCACATCTAGTGAAGTTACTTACTGGAACCAATCAGGCACTACTTGTGAATGTCGCCAAAACAGTGGGAGCTTGTGCAACAGAACCTGAAAGTATGATGTAAGCTTTTCATATTCATAGCATTCTGAATTTTGAAGGAAAAAAAAAAATAGTTATTCTGGCACAAATATAATCATCCTAATCTGATTTAAAATCTGACTTTAAAGGACTTTACTTTTTGTTTTCCACAGGTATGTGTGGGTTAGTTACATTCTACTGTAAAATATAGTATATGTTTAATAATAATAATAATAATAAAGGAAGTATGTAGAACGTAAAGCTTTTGCATTTTGTGGAAAATCAGATAAACCTTTAGTAAACTGATTTGTCTTAAAGTTAAAATTCAAAGTCACAGAGCACCATTTTAAAGTGCTCAGTAATAGATAGCTGTTTTGCCTTCTCATGTCATAAATAACAGCCTAAATTAGAGAAAGTAATTCTAAAAGGAAATGTGCACATTTGCTGTCATGAAAAATACTTCTAAAAATGTTGAAGTACAGTATTATTTGTATTTTATCTGTTTCTTCTCTTTCCATCATTCCTTTTATGAACTCAGACTTTGTACGCTTTTCCCCCCTCATATTACTGTGCAAAACCGAAGAAAAAGACTCACTTTTCTCTGAGAGGGTCAGTGCTTTCTTTGATTTTTTTGATGCAGATTTGTGCAAATTAAAAAGATTCTTGAGTTTTATGGTTAAGTGCTTCAGATAAATGCTGAGGTTGGCATTTACTGTGCTTACTGTTCTCTTGCAGGGATATTTACTTCAAGATTCTTGGCTTATTTCTCTCCCTGTACATAAAGAAGGTCAGAAAGAGAGTTTTATTAAGCTCCTCCTGTTCTGATTTGCATAATTCACTTGATATTCATATAGCAGTGCAGGGAATTCCTTTCCTCAAAAGCACTTTTGTTTTCATGCTTTGGCTGTCACCCAGTGGCAAAAGGCTAGATGGTACACAACTGTAAACATGGGTTGTGTGAACAGTTAGCTATGTAGCATAACAGTATAAATAAATGAAATCACTTTCACAACATAGCTTACTAAAATCAGCCTTTGGAGTATTATATTAACCTTACAGAATTAGTGTTGTGACCCAACTGAGAAAATTGAATGCCACTAAATACAAATTTATATTTATCAAGCCTGAGAGATACTCCAAGACTCAGGACTGTCACTTGTATTGTCCAGTATGGATACTAGAATGTGGTCAGTATAAGCACAAAAAATAAAACATGTTGCTTAAATTGTGATAGAACAAAGTCCATCTTGTTTTTAAGAAGGAAAGAGTACAGGTTGTTTGAATCAAATTTTTAGAGAGTTTACGGAGAGTGGACAAAGGAATCAAATGTCAGATTTGGTTTATCTGAAAAAATCTCTGTTGAAGGTTCCCAACTTTTAAAATGCTTTTAAAAACATTTTAAAACTTTGACAAGTTAACAAGATCTTGAATCAAGAGTAGAATATACTTTATTACTACAGAAAAACTGTTACAGAAAAAATTGTTATTGTTAGCAAGACTGTGACATGTACCTAGAGGAATGGTTGGACTTAGAATCATAGAATTATAGAATAGTTAGGGTTGGAAAGGACTTTAAGATCATATAGTTCCAATCCCCCTGCCATAAGCAGGGACACCTCACACTAAGCCATGCCACCTAAGGCCTCGTCCAACTTGGCCTTAAACACTGCCAGGGATGGAGCGTTCACAACTTCTTTGGGGCAACCCATTCCAGTGCCTCAACACCCTAACAGGAAAGAATTTCTTCCTTGTATCCAATCTAAACCTCTCCTGTTTAAGTTTGAACCCATAACCCTTTGTCCCATCACTACAGTCCCTAATGAACAGTCCATCCCCAGCATCTCTAAAGGCCCCCTTCAGATACTGGAAGGCTGCTATGAGGTCTCCACACAGCCTTCTCTTCTCCAGGCTAAACTGTCCCAACTTTCCCAGCCTGTCTTCATATGGGAGATGCTCCGGTCCCCTGATCATCCTCGTGGCCCTCCTCTGGACTTGTTCCAACAGCTCCATGTCCTTTTTACTTTGAGGACACCAGAACTGCACACGATACTCCAAGTGAGGTCTCAGGAGAGCAGAGTAGAGGGGTAGGATCACCTCCTTCGACCTGCTGGTCATGCTCCTTTTGATGCGGCCCAGGATACGGTTGCTTTCTGGGCTGCAAGCGCACACTGCAGCCGGCTCATGTTCATTTTCTCATCAACCACCACCCCCAATTCCTTCTCTGCAGGGCTGCTCTGAATCTCTTCTTTGCCCAACCTGTAGCTGTGCCTGGGATTGCTCTGACCCGGGTGCAGGACCTTGCACTTGACATGGTTAAACTTCATAGGTCATTTCCAACCTGATTGATTCTATGATTCTGTTGTGCTGGTTAGTCTTGTAGTACTAGAAGAGAAAATGCTGCTGTCTTTTCTTACGGCTTGGTTCATCCAGGTGTGTATAAGTTTGATACCAACCCAGCAAGGTATTTAAAAACAGTACTTAGTTAAAACTTTTGACACCAGGGCATTGACACCATACACTTTTCACATATTTAATGATTGCTTGGTTGAGAGCTCTGCCTCTCACAGAGTTAAGAGCACTTCACGCCGTTTCCCCTCTTCCCCCCCAAAAAAAGAGGGCCATCCATTCCTCTCCCTTCTCCTCCTCTCAGATCAGTACAACAGGAATTGAAATTGTAGCTCCTCATCCAAACTACTCTCATTTTTGGGAAGAGTCAGTGACCAAAGACATGAAGATACATAAGCTGTTTTATGGAATTTACAGAATTCGGGACTAAAACAATAACTAGGCTTGTTAGAAGCTACTGCAGAGTTCACTCTCATTCTGTAAATATTTTCTGAAGTTCTTAAGCAAAAGGATAGATCTTAACAAGGATGTGGAGATGTGCCAAGATTGTCTTCTAGAAAGAAGCAATGCCAGGCCACTTGTAGTCTTGAAGTATATACATGATACTTAATGATGAGTGATGAGAACTTCCTATTGCAGGTTGGCAGTTTGCTGTTTCTGGTGTTCCTGGTTCATCTGGCTGGATCCCTATTACATTACTTATTTCATAATTACTTATTCCTCTGAATGGCTTCAGGGTTTCTAGATAAGTTGTTTTCTACTATTTGCTTTTCTTCTGACAAATTTGGCTGGTGGGTCTTGAGGCTTGTTTTCTTTATCATCTGTTGCCAACAAGAACTGTTTAAAGAATTACTTTTTTACTTTCATATGTAGCAGAAACACAGAACAAAGCAGGAAAATTTAAAGAGAGTATCAAGCCCTCATAAGGATTGAGAATTTTCAGATATATTCTTACATTTTATTAGCTGTGTGTTTAACAAAATAGCTCTTACAGACTAAATATTCAGCTGAGCAGTCTTCTATTTTGAATGCGGTTATACCTGCAGCAGTAGGTATGTGGAAGCCAGACAGACTGAGACTGGTGCTCATGTAGTTTCTGTGAAGGATTCAAGAGTATGTAAGGAAGATGATGGGATTAATATAAGAAGTAACATAATAATATGGATTATAAAAATAAAAAAGAGAAGCATTCTATGAAGCAGTGCAGTTAACTTCTGAGAGAAATGTTGTACGTTTAGCATATGTTCTATGGAGAAAGCCTGCAGTGACAAAGAGGGACAAGTAGATTGGCAAAGGTGGATCTACAGCTTCTACGTCTATGTATTTTGTGTCTGCCATGTGTTTACTAGGTGACACTTTTAACTTCTACAGCTACTCAGTGGAAGCTACAATAATGTTACTTTTCTGCACCAAACTTTTACTTTAGGGCAACTTCAAGCCATTAAGTGATTCTTATTGACTCTATTGAGCTATGTAAATTAAAGAACAGCATCCAGCTTCTCTCACAGCAAAAAATAAGTTGACTTATTTTACAAAAAGCATAGTTATGTGACTTAAATTCCTTACTGTTATGTGGACAGCATGAAGCTGTTCTCCATACTCAAGTCTGCTGCACAGCTACTGGCAGGGATGCTGCTGCATACATCTTTTGTGTGCCTTTGTCTTTCTGAGGAACTTTCTACGTTACTCATTTTTCCTTACTAAGAGGGCTAGTGCTTATTCTTTAACTGCCACTAGATTATCATTTGCTGTTTTAATTTGAAAATCCATAGACTTCATCTCTAGCATTCAAAACTGAGGGTTTGGAATCTTAAAAACTAAAGTGTACAATTATTTTAGCCAAACAGATGGAGTTTGAGTCATTGGTATATAATACTATTTATCAAATCAGTCCACAGTAACTAGTGAAAGTTTTAAGAAACATGCTAAATTGTGGTTTCAAAGAAGACGAGATTTCATTCTGCCAGAATTAAACCCTATAATCTTACAGTGAGTGCAATACAGAGTCAGTATAACTTTGTTTATTTACATTTGTATTTGTGGTCTAAATTGGCAGGCAATTAAACTAGAGTTCTCAAAAGTTCTGGCAAATAACACTGTAACAGAGAAAGATGATAGATATGACAAACAGATGTCTAGGCTGTGCATATGTATGTGTGTTTAAGAAATTCATGTTAAAGTTTCTACTGGAAATGTTCAATATTAAGTTTGAATTTGAGAGATCAGTACTATTTCAGATTAACAGAATTGCTAGTTTCAGATATATATATAAAAAACAAAGTAAATTTCTGTAATCATGACCCATGTCTTTCACAGAGATCTCATGGTGTTCAGTGATGTCATGATATCAAGGTTCTTAAATGAAATTAAGTGAAAAGTCTATTAAACAATTGTTGATTGTAAACAACCAACAAAAGTTCTTACAAAAAATCTTGTTAAATTATCTGCACTGGTCAAGTAGCAAATACTAATTCCCTGTAACCTAGACATTACAGAACTCTCTAAATGGGTCTTATTGCATTAATATTATTTTTCTATAATCCATATTCTATGTACACCTTACATCAGCTGTTCTGTGAGGATACCAAGAAGATGGTTTGTATGTACTTTGGTTTTGTACATACCTTTTTTTTTTTTTTTTTTTTTTTTTTT